>JADDOH010013239.1:0-76781 GCA_016648135.1 Agrypnia vestita | reverse complement strand
GGTAGAAGTAGAAGAAATTGCATGTAGACAAGGATTTTACAGATCTGTGTATATACTCTATACGCGTACTTAAGTAAAAATTACAATAAATGTCTAACATAATCTATCAGTTTCGCGAAATGATTAGAAGGCGGATCCCTATAAATACGCAGGCATCTTACTGCGCAGCAGAGTTAGTTATTATTATATTAACAATGAAAAAACGCCATAGGAAGCGAAACCAGCGGAACCACAAACAAGTAATAGGCCAGAGTAAGGTCATTCAGTGGGTACTTACGTGCGAATTGAGGTGAATTAGCGCAAACGAGCAAAAAGTGTTAAGTGTTAAGTGTGCCTTGCACAGCCATAACCCCGTGACAAAATGAAAGAAATTTGCTATTAGTACAGCGTATATTACAGAATGAATCAATAGTTACAATAATGTTACGAAACATCAAACAATGTTTGTAGCATCAGAGAAGGGAGTTTGTAGCGGTAGCCCGAGCTGATTCTCGTAGATTTACATAGTCTTGAGTAGTCGGGCCCATGTTGAGTCATTATACAGATGAAAAAAAAAATTACGACAGCCCTGTGCAAGTCTTTGCAAATAAGTGTTCTAGTGAGAGGTGACTAGTAATTATTTTATATTAATTCCACAATATATGATAATTGGAATCCATGATGCTGCTTTAGAAAAACGATCGAATCGAATAGAGAAAATAATAATAGTAGAACAATAGGTTAGGGCCAGTGCTAGATTAGTAGTAATTCAGTAGATTAGTAGAATTGGGTCGGATTGAGTTAGTTATCTTAAGTTATCTTAGAAACAAATTAAAAATCGTTACGAGTATGCTTGCAGATTTGGAATCTCACTCGCACTTCGCAAAGTTGCTGTGTATCACCGACAGTCAGCAGCGACGTACCTTATCAGGTCCCCCGATGTCTTCTCATCGAAAGCAGAGAAAAAAAACTAACCCGTGAAAACAGAATATTTTCATTTTGGATGATAAGTGTCGCGATAAAATTATATTATTAATAAAAATATTAATTTGTTGTTTTACTAACCATAGGATTTAAATCATACTCTTAATCTTGATAAGCTTTTATAAACACTTTTATTTGACGATAATTGAAATATATGTTTATTTTTCAATAAACGTGTTTCTATATATTTATTATCTACATTTATATAAAAAATAACTGAAACATCTTTGCAATTGGCGAGCAACTTTCCTAGGGAGGAATTGTGGACCAGCAACTGTTGGCGAGCAACTCTCCTAGGGAGGAATAGTGGGCCAGCAACTGTGGGCGAGCAATGGCGAGCAATTTTCTGCATACCCTCAGCTGACAAACCCAGTAGTAGGGCCACAAATTTTAAATCCATACAAATTTGCCGACAGTAGTAGATTCATGCTTTTATATTGTTGGTTTTATTATAATTATTAAACTCATGTTGGTTCATGTTGACAAGCAATGGGAATATAAGGATTTCCATTTCCATTATGAAGAAGAACAACTATAAGACTCGTTAGGAAACCCCAAGTCTTCCGGTTATTCCACAAATCAGATTTAACCAGACTGATACGACAAAAGAGCAGAATGAATATAAATGCAAGGTAAAAGGAGCATTAGAAAATTAGCAATTTGAGAATTAGAAATTAGAAGAATTTAACATACGGCCCAAGATACGCCAATTTGGGAGTAAACCATACAATCACAAAAAAATATGGCTGACTGACAAATTCTGATGGCATATTCGGTTTCTCGTATTTTCACGCATCGCATTTCACATAATTACCTTTTTAATTTGTCAGTATAAACCAAGTTAGGTGGGTGGTAGATTAATATTATGAATTCCGCTAAGTTTATTTTAATTTTAATACAATGTTTAGATTAGTATAAACTTAATTGAACAAGAGCGTGTGTAATTTCTCAATAATAATAATAATCACCACTGTTTTATTCCATTCCACATACCATTACAGCCATTTTCTAAAATGTGTACATCACCATTAAAATCATTTTGCTACACTGGGTACTCACTTCATATTAGGATTACATTTCGAAAGGGGGATTTGTCCGTTTGCATTAAATTTGAAGGATTCCCAAAACCACACATTACACTTGAAAACACAAAACAATGAGGTATTTTCAAATGAAACATAGTTTTCCATTAATTGATATATGTGTTTACAAAAGAAAAAAACATATTTGCGTTTTTATGGAAAAATGAGATACAAAATTAGGGTGTGAAATTTTTTACAATTTCATATTTTCGCTTGATTTCGAATCCGACGCGCCTCGCACTCCAGTCGCTACCGTCTAGGATATGTACCTGGTGCACTCTGATAGAAAGGTGAGAACTTAACCAGGGTCAGGGCTGGTGAGAGATGAAATAAGCAACGCAAAATATATATTGTAATGAGACTAAAAAGAATTACGCACTTCTGTCAAGTGACAGTTGTTTGAAGTTGGTACAAAACTATCGAAGAATC
Organism: Agrypnia vestita; assembly: GCA_016648135.1. Classification (NCBI taxonomy): domain Eukaryota; kingdom Metazoa; phylum Arthropoda; class Insecta; order Trichoptera; family Phryganeidae; genus Agrypnia; species Agrypnia vestita. The sequence goes on along the minus strand of JADDOH010013239.1, from coordinate 74,307 downwards.
TAGAATTATCTATAGCTTTCGAGAGACGTCTGCAACTTTCCAGGAACATCTGAAAGTCACAAAATTTTTCGAGCAAATACAAGAAAAGTCTAGTGAATACTAGAGAATTCTTGAGTGTTCGGAAATCCAACTTGATTGGGTATAAATAAACGGACCCAGGCCGCGAAGGGCCATTGTTATTCTGACTTTTCTTGTGACGCGGCTCTAGCGGCGATCACGAAGCGAAAAACAGTGTTCCCATCAGGCGCGTGAACTAAGCGACAGATAATTAAGTGAAGTGCTTACTCTTGTGCGATATTAGAGCGGAGACTTCTCGTAAGTGTTACCCAGTGAAATTAATGAATTATGGACGAGTGATAAATTACGAAAGAGTGTAATTTAAAATAATAACATTAAGATAAATAGTTTTAAGTGACTTTTTACATCAAATAATTAATTAATCAGTAATTATTATTAAATTCCAGTATTTTCATTAATTCCTCCCGCAGCCATGACACGTGACAATATTATCAATGTATATAAAATCAGTAACGAAAACGAGAAACGGAAACGCTATCAATTGGTCTCTGACATCCGATATTGAGCTGGCTATAGCTATTCCTTGCCACTTCTATAAACAAAGTTAACGAGTACCCCTACTCGTTCGTGAGTCTACGATATTTTTTTTATCAATACATGTCAATCGAGGCAATACTAGCGGTACGCAATGGAATTCCAGTACCTACACTGATGTATGAAAGTAAGGTTTGAAACTGGGATGAGAGGAATGAAAGTAAACTGAATGTAGTAGAAATAAGATCACTTGGACATGTGCGTACCAGAAGCATTTATAATAAAGTAAAGAATTATTGAATTAAGATAGAATGTACATAAAGCTGATCTTAGCATAGGGAATAGAATTAAAAATGGGTCGCTCAGGTGGCTTGGGTATGTCGAGCAAATGAACGAGAAAATAATGGTAAGAAGGATATGTGAGAAAGAAGAAATACCACGCGATAGAGACGGCGCCAGAATACTCAAACACAATGAAATAATGTACGTAGTACGCATTTTATTGTCTTTTTTAAATGAAAATTTTAATTATTTTTACCTGTATACTTAAAAAAAATTATCGTAATATTTTATCTAAAACATTCAAAGATGAAAAAAAATTTTAATTGATAGAATTTTGAAATAATTATTCGATTTAATAGAGGAACAAGTAACAATAAATAACACTAAAAATCTGGATCAAGTGGCAATGGGCTGCACCCGCTGCATGCGACGATAGTCGAAAGAAAGAAGAAGACTTCGTCCGGATAAAATGATAAATTTTCAAGTTCGACAACATCAGGAGAATCGCAGACAACCGATAGTGGAGGACATACGTGATGATGAATACACGTCTAGTTGCTGAATGGACTAGGCACATATGTATAATATGTAAATACGAATGAATGTTTACGTAATAAATATTTAAAATTCATTATCTCATAACTTACAACAAAAAAGTATTCATGCAATTATGTACTTCGTAATATTAATACACGGTAAAAAAATATAAATTGTGGAAACTCAATTATTATTATGTGGAAAAGGTTAAACACATGGCTGTACCTACGTGTTTCTTATTATGTATTTTTTGTTAGCAGCCTCTTGGGACTGTCAGTGTAGTCATAGACCGCAGTCACTGCAGAGTGCCATCCATCCCTTGGTATCGCCGGTGTGGCTTGGTCTAGGGTGGGTAGCTTTAAAGGTAGCTTTGGTGCAAGCTTTCACTTACCTCTTGCAGGTCCCCATTGTCTAGCCGCCCATCTATGTATATCCTGGTTTTGTGTAAGAGAGTTTTGTCCCGTCCAACTTTAACTTCATAATGATATCTGAGACTTTATACCGTTCACGTTTTCCTCCATTTTACAATCAAGTTATCACGTATTGGCCCGTAAGACTTTTTTTGACAACCTGCAACATACTGAGGCATATTGAAAATGGTAGTCAAATAAAAAAGTATTGGAGTAGTACTGACTCCATGAGACTAACAACAGGTTAAATAGATACATGTTATTTAGTATGCGGCGTCTTCCACTAGGATATACAAAGTTCGTAGCCTCGCAAGACAGCATCCCTCGTGTTTATGTTAGACACAAAATACAGGACTCGGGACTCGTGTAGCACGGGGTTGTTAATCATAACATTCCGGTTATTGTGGAACGCATTGCGTGTAAGGGAGGAGAATATTATAATAATAAACTGTTTAACCATGTGCCGAGTTCGCGGCAACGTTAACAGATTTATTCCGTCTTCCAAGCGCTGCACGATATTTATTTTAAGACTCATTTTTTACAACAGTGTTATATCCAAAGGTGCTGTTAGTAATAATCTTTATGGATGATGCAGCTTCAGTCTTTTCCCGTGAGAAAGTATCCTTTTAAATCGAATAAATAAACCTGTAAACTTTGATATAGTTGTGAGGGTGGTACTAGAAATCTCGGCGAGCCTTTAATGTTCGTTCTTCGGCTTTGTAAACACGCGTTAAAATATATTTGATCGAAGGCATTGCGAACATAAATTCATAAAAGCATAAATGTACCAGTTAAATTGCCGGAGAAATGCAACATTGCAGTTGCAAATTAAATAACATGAATGACAAGTATTCATTCTCTGGAATTATTTTTATTATATTTCAATGTTCGATTTTCTTTTAAAGTACGTACATTATTACTCCCTTTCTTTTAACTCGTAGCGTCTGTTGTCTACAGGAAAATATTCGGATCGATTTTTAACCCTTTTTCCGTGATCCAATCGAGCTGAAACTTTGCAGGCAGACTCATGGCGACGATAAAAATGATCTAAAAAATTTTTGTTTTAATTTTTTTAAATAATTATAGTATAATTTTGGATTTTTCGAAATTTTAATGGTTTTTTCAAATTGGAATCAATACAAATGAGTAATGAGCCCGACACATGCAGTAGGCACGAAATCTGATTCAATGAGAAAGGGAGTATAATAAAAACTTGGTTTTTATAGGTTAGTTTTTTCCATATAATTTTCAACTCATTCTCTCATTTCTTACAATCATCGTTTTTTCTGTAGTTTACAATGTTTAATCCTAATTTATTATTCCTAGCTTAAAAATCTACTGTACCTACATTATATTAATTTACCTACCCTTAAAAAGTCGTTACGATATACATATCCTATGTTGTTCCTAGTCCAGTATTATGATTTCAAATAATGGCTGATTTTGAGGTTGACATTAAGTTAAAATGTTAGTCGAGATAAACGTATATTTATCGACGTCTTTCAGAAACGAAGCTATTATTTTAAACGAATTTATAGGAGTTTATGACCCATCAAATGGTTGGCTTAAGAGATTACTTGATACAATGTAACATTCACCGATCCCATCTATGATTAACAACCACATCTATAAATTTTTGTTTATATGTAATTTATGAATCACGTTTCATGTTCTCATCTAATCTTGATTAAGTAAACAAATTTTATAAATCGAAGTGGGAGCCATTTTTTAAGCGTTTTAATCAAAACAATTTCGATTGGGGTTATCAATTTTTCAGTCATAATTAATTGTCGAGATGTTTGAAAACGTGCAAGTTGTTGTGAAGCAAGATGGAACCTCTTCAACTGTTGGTTGTTTCCTTCCTCAATGGTTTTATCAGGCTTTTTGAACTAACGCTGGACTGTTTTTTTCTGTGACTTCTTGACTCCATGCTTGGTTACATAATGCCTTTTTTGGCCCAAAATTGCGCATTTTTTAAAATTATTTTTACTCAATTGTTTTCTAATTCAGGTTTTAATTTATATTTATATTTTTCTTCATAAATAGAGGACATAGCACGATGGAGTAGATCCAGAAGGAGATTCCGGAGGGATCACGTAGCCAAAATGGACAGTGACAGACTCCCCAGCAGCGAATGAAATCCCCTCTGGACGACGCCTACCAGGAAGACCACCGAAAAAGTGGAGGGATAGTTGGACATCGTCATCCTAGGAGGCTTAGTTTTCTCAATCACAGATAAACAGATCTACTAAAAGAAAAAGAAAAAGAAGAAGATTTTTCTTCATTTAATTATTCTTTTTCAATCCCACTGCTGACGGATTAAAATAATGCAAATTCAACATCTGACTTAGTAAATAAATTAAATTCTAAGTAACTAAGATCCTTACTGTCAAACAAAAACCACAGAACAAACATTTTCTTTCAAACAATGATGACATTATATTAATATCCGTTATTATTTTCGGAACAACGTATTAGGCCTGTATAAATTGTACTTTAAAAATTAATAATATATTAACTAAATTTATATCGAAGCGTTATTGAGACCTAGTAAAACGTATGTTTAAAATATTAAATTATGTAATGCTCTTATTTATTTTATCATTAAACCATTTTATTTTTTTATATCATGCGTAGACAGTTCGTATTTTTAGAAACTATTTTAACCATAATAACGTACACATAATCCATTTGATGACCATTAATCTTACTTTACTTGTATAAAATGAAATATACAATGTCATTTGGCTATATTCAATGCATAATACAAAACATATATTTTTCAACTAGTAGGTTCTAGAAATATCTTTGCGCGCTTCGAAGAGGCGCTCTCGTGGAGCGCGCGGAAGAATCGGTAGACCGTCTTACAACGCACCCTTGGGTTCCACCCTTGAACTTTTATCTGAAAATAAAAGTGTTTTATAGTTGTGCTCACTACTTGAAGTGGCACCCCGAGCAATATAAAGGCTGCTCCATATCCCAGAAACTGAATCGCTGCGAAAGCGAACCCCATTTGCTTTTATTTGGAAACAAAAGGAATGTAATTACGGTGTGTATTTGTGACACATGGCAGTGGAAAAAATAATTTAATAATAAAGTGGTTGTTATTTGGGGTCAAATAGTTAAATGCTTCATTAATTTATGCATTGTTGTGTTTTTTTTTCAAAATTATAAATCTTCTTCTTCTTTTAATAGATCCTTGATCTGTGTTGACAGGACAGTCCTGGTCTTGTGACGAGGACGTCCAGCTCTCTCTCCAACTCTTTGGTAATCTCCCTGGTGGTCAGCGCCCCTCTAGAATCCCGCACATCACGGCTCTGGGAAGTCTACTTCAGGGGAGGGAATTTCAATTATAAATTAAAAATAGAAATTCAATGAAATGATCACTTTTTTCAATGAAAATTCAGAAGCGCACACTGATTTACCAAAATAATTTTCTGATATACCTCCAATACTAAAAACATTCCAGCTTAAAAATACCACCGAGCTGTTTCTCCGCGAGGGAAAGCAGATAAGGTAAAGTAATATACTTAACTGTTCTGATACACAGCTCCCAGCTAATCCATATTCGCATATCTTTTAATGCATGTTCGGCGATTGTTGAGACATTTAACAGGGTCATCTTTCATTATCTACTTTGTTCTCCGTTCTGGTATTGTTAACGACTGAATTATATATGTATCTTTTTCACTATCCATTCCTTATTTATTCACTCCACGTGGACATCTTACTTCATATTTTTTATTACGTTAAGATTGGCTTTTAATTTACTCCTAATTTATTCTATCATAAACATATTTAACTCTTTTATTCCTGGACGATTTCATTTTCACTGCATTGAGTATATTTTTTTCCAATTTTTAGTTTTGAATCTCCACGCTTGACTTGTTTACTTCAATTTTGGTGTTAGGAATAATTAAATAATTAAATTAGATATCGTATATTATTAAAGATTCTATACGTTGGATACCTGCCTACGTAACTGGACAAATATTTGTATCAAGGTGAACACTTTATTCGAGTAATAATAATAATAATATTGGATTATTTATATAGCGCCATTTTTGTGAAAATTTCACCTCAAGGGCGCTTTACACACAAAAAACTCTTACATACTAAAATCATAGAATCACAAAATGAAAAAGAAAAGAGAAAGAAAAACAGTTCAAAACATAAAATAGTAAAAAAAAACAACATTAAAAACAACAATATTAAAAAGGTTCTGGGAAAGATTTTGTAAACAAGTGCGTTTTAAGTCTTTTCTTAAATAAAGTCTCTGAATCCGTGTTTCTTATCAGGGAGGGCAAAGAGTTCCACGCTTTGGGGCCCGCCACCGCAAATGCCCGTTCGCTGAACCTAGTTTTCTGGAACTGACTTGCCGGTTCCACAATCCTTCCCACCGCTGAAGTAGACGCTGACCTAAGAGTTTGACGTCTCCCATTTATGTTGTCTGGAATACAGAGCTCCTGAAGATACAGAGGCGCCATGTTATGAGTTGCCTTGTACATCAACCAACACAGTTTGAACTCTACTCTTTCAGGAAAACGAAGCCAGTGCAATTCTCGCAGAAGGGATGTTATGTGCGAGAATTTTGACGTTCCATATATGATCCGTGCTGCAGCGTTTAGAACAGATTGTAGTCTATCGAGCTGAAACATCGGTAGGCCAGCGTAGATACCATTGCAGTAGTCCACACGTGATACAACAAATGCATTAATGAGTAAACGGGCTGCCTCAGAGGGAAGATGTCTGCGAATACTTTTAATCTGTCTCAGTTGATAAAAACATGCACTGACAGTTTTGCTGATATGTGTATTCATGGAGAGATCTGAATCTATGTGTACACCCAACAACCTGACTGCAGATTTTGCATTCACAGACATTGATTCCTGGATTAGGTGTTGCCTTCTAGGTGTCGCCGCCCATAGGAGTTCTGTTTTTGATGGATTTAAGGTGAGTCTATTTTGTGCCATCCACTTGCCTATTTCTTCGACGCATTTTGCAATTTTTATTTTTAACTTTTCTGTCTCATCCGGTTTGCAGAAAAAGTAAATTTGCGTATCGTCTGCATAGCAATGAGGCCATAATCCTGCAGATATAATAATTTTTTCTATATCTCTTGTATATAAGATATACAAAAGTGGTCCAAGAACTGATCCCTGAGGCACCCCGATGTTTACTGTAATAGTTGGTGATGTTGAGTCTTGAAAGCGCACCGATTGTGATCTGTTACTCAGATAAGATTTGAACCAATCGTGTGCTTTACCACCTATTCCATAGGTCCATAGACCCCTTTACATTTAAGAAAGACAATCGAATTAATATGTGTAAGTCGTGCATGCGAGGCACATTGTTTCGTTGTGTTGGTTTTTACACCCGTAAAAACACCCGTTACACATACTAATTCAATTGTATTTCTTGAATGTAAAGAGATCTACCTATATTTTAAAATGAATTTAATATTACTTACACTAAAAAAGAGAAAATAATGGAAAAAGAGTATAAAATAGTGCGTGAAAATAATATAAAAAAAGACATTGTAAAAATTTACCAATCAAAACAATTAAAAAACACATAAAAAAAGTTAAATCGTGGAATAATTAATTTTTGAAATAGTCTGAGATTTGTTAGTTTTAAACAGATTTGCGCTTATACCACGGCAGTATAGGGGATGAGTTGTTTAACAAAAAAACTAACCCATAAAAACAAGTTTTTATTATACTCTTTCTCATTTACTAGTTGGAACAGGTTTGGCGCATACCCCACGCGTTGGGCTTGAGTCGGTCGACGCTACGAAAGGTAGTAATAAAGAATTTCGAAAAATCCAAAATTATACTATAATTATTAATTATTTAAACGAAAATTTGTTAGATCATTTGTATCGTAGCCACGAGTCAACCTGCAAAGTTTCAGCTCGATTGGATAACGGGAAAAGAGTTAAAAATCTATCCAAAGTTTTTTCGACGGACAAGCACACGCTACGAGTTAAAAGAAAGGGAGTAAAAAACTTACCCATAAAAACCAAATTTTTACTATACTTCCTTTCTCATTTACTAGTGGAAACAGGTTTGGCGCTTGGCCTATGCGTTTGGCTCGAGTCGGGCGATACTACGAAAGGGATAAAAAATTTCGAAAAATCCAAAATTATTATTTTATCAGTTTTCGTGTCTACCAGATTCGTCGGAATCTTTTCGTACAACTTACTCAGTTGTATGAAAAAACCATTAAAAATTTGAAAAATTCAAAATTATACTATAATTTTTTTTTTTTTGAATAAAATTTGACAGATCTTTTTGATCGTCGCCACGAGTCTGCTTGCAAAGTTTCAGCTCAATTGGATCACGGGAAAAGAGTTAAAAATCGATCCAAAGTTTTTGCGTCAGTCAGACAGAAGCCACGAGTTAGTAAGTTAGAAGTAAAAAAATTACCCATAAAAACCAATTTTTGTTATACTCCCTTTCATTGTAAAATATAACAACAATTAAAGACGAATTAAAATATATAACATAACACTAAACTTACAGTAATTTAATATATTTCTAAAATGTCGGATGTTTTGAGCTTTGATAAGACACTTCATGCTTTGAAGATTAAATTCAAAAATATTTGTCAGTCAATTTACATTCTCGAAATTCGTAGTGAAGTACCTATTATGTATACCGACGGAGTAATTCAAATTTAGAAAATATTCCGCGATGTTATCGGGCCGCCTATGCTAAGAATAAAACTTTGGTAATGATTCCAATTTGAAAAAACCATTAAAATTTCTAAAAATCCGAAATTATACAATAATTATTATTTTTTTTTGACTAAAATTTGACAGATCTTTTTGATCGTTGCCACGAGTCTGCTTGCAAAATTTCAGCTCGATTGGATCACGGGAAAGGGGTTAAAAATCGATCCAAAGTTTTTTCGATGTCAAGCCGGCAAGCAAGCAAGCAGACGCTACGAGTTAATATAAAGGGAGTAAAAATAGGTACTATTTGAATACAAAAGAGACAATTCGATTCTATTCACTAAGATAAACGTATAAAATACCAGATTGTTATCGTAATATTTATAAAAGGACATCGCCGTCAGATACGCGGCGATTTATTGTAAGCCATAGTAGAATGAATGGGTCCTGGGTTCGGAATCAGGTAGGCGGAAAGGATGGAGTGCTTTCAGTGCTCCCGCGGGATGCGTCTTCTGAGGGAGGAAGCCGCAGGGCCGCTGCCGGACCCGCTCTCCCCAGTCCAGACTCTTTATGTCCGACAGACGTCAAACTTCACGGTCGGAGTGCACTACTCAAAGTGACGTACTTGTGGGAATGGGTTTTACTGTTTAGGAGTTTAGGGGATCGCAGGGAGGCGGGTTGCGAGCTCGTATTTAAGGTGTCAGGGATTTTCAATTTGATGGTGGACAGAATTGTTTCAATTATCTACCCTTTTATCTCCTCTCTTTCCTTTTACCTTTTCGTGTTATTTAATTATCTAGTGTTTGAAGCCAGTGCTTTCTGAATCACATTCGTGTTAATTAAATATCATCTATACTTTTTCTAATTTAAATCATAACTAAATACCATATACCTACCGACATACTGAAACGTCAAAAAAAGTAAATCGATGTAAACAGATGCATTTGTTTAGACAATCATATAAAAACCTGATCATATAGAATCCGACTGTTACAACACTACCTAATGTCTTCCACTCCTAGTGTGCACTCCGCGAAAATACCTGATTCTTTCTAGCACTCCCAACTATTATACCTAGTTAAAATGTTTTTTGCATGTCATCTAGTTATGTACTATTACTTATAGTAAATAAGTGTTTTTAGCCAGTAATTTGTTCTGTGTGAAGCGCCCTCACGAAAAAGGCGCTATATAAATGATCCAACTATTTTTATTATTATTATAATATAGAGACAAAAGAGGAATGAAAATTGTAAATTGTAAATGTAAGTGGGTATTTATAGGAGTAATTACCTTATCACATGGTTGGCATAAGTGATCGCTGTACAAAATGTAACGTCCACGATTCCACCCATGATCAACAACCAAACCTATACATTTTTTGGAAGTTGTATATTTGTTACTTATGTATCACGTTTCGTATTATCATCTATAATATATCTTGATTAACGAAGATACCTCTGGAGGCAAACAAATCCAGCGATCGTATTATGGAAAACTTTAAATTGTCAAAAAAAGTTGTTTTACTACCTATAAAAAATTAACCTTATGAAATTTTTATTACTTAATTTTAATCATTTGAATGCTCACAGCATATAGTGGTATTACATTGTTTAAATGAATTGAATTTTCTGACTTTAAGCTCATTTGTTTGTCTCATTGATCAAATATAATTTGTAATTACTCCAATAAAATGTATAAACTTCCCTAAGATTGACACACACATGTAAATAAATGTATTGGGATTTAAAATTTAAGAGTATTTAATTGAAAAACAAAACCACGAATATCTGGAAAAAAACATTGTTAAAAAATCATTTATTGAATAATCGAATTTTTTGAAGATGTTAGTAAAGATATAAATTTGTATTATAATGACGTGTTTGTTTGATATAGCGGTAAGACATTTGCATGGGCCTGATAACTAATTTATAATGTACTGAATTCAACATTTTATGTACCCATCCCTTCCAAAATCATGTTTCTCCAATGACTGCATTGAATTATATTATTGCCTTTGCTTTTATACCCCACAATATCTAATATATAAATAACGTTTATGTACTCATTTGGATTTAGATCAATAAAAGTACATGCTTTTATTAAATTCAATGACGGCAACAATTTAGTAAGTAAATAGACGAGTCAATAATCAGTAAACGAAATCTAAAAATCTGCAACAATGAAAGAATGAATAATATTTGGGGGTAGCCATAAGAAATTTTTGCCTTTATATGTTTAATACTTCGTATACGTTGAAATTATATAGAGAATGTCTCATTACTAGTATCAAAAAATTTAGGGGAATCTTTTTCACTTAATTTTAAATAGATAATATTCTTTACACTTCGGATGAACTGTCAACTGTTTAAGATTGACAATTTGTTCTGATTTTCATTAATGTAACAAAAGTAAGTAAAGGAAGTGAAAAGATATATACCAAATATTATAGGTTCATTCGCTTTTATACAAATAAAATAAAATTATTAAAACCGCGCAAAAATGTGAACTAGATTTTTTTCCAGAAGTCGTTTGAGAGCGAGCTATGACAAATTCTATATTTTATTTTATGCGCGGAGTAGAATAGCTTATTGACGAATACCCATTGCTCTTCACTAGCAAATTGATTTTATCAGGGATCTTAGTTTCATCCGTGTATACGCACTGAAAGACACGGAAGACCCGATTCATTATTAATTTAATTTAATATATTCAATCATTATAATGAGATCATTTATTGTATTCCCTGCCGAATCACTAGACAAACAATAACTTAATCTATAAAGCCAGACACATGTTAGTAAGCAAGGAATATAGAACTATAAATTAATAGAGTAAAGTAGATACGTGGCAATAAAAGAGGTATTTTAAATTAACTTACAAATATTTATAATGAATTTAGAAGCGTAAAGAAAAGTAGGTGTATAGATACTCTGGTAATCTCTTACAGGAAATGATGAAGTAGATATATACAAATCAATAATAAGTCATTTTTTTGTAAAGACCCCGGTGTAATTAAGGGAAAATTACGATCATGAATGTGGATTGCAGAAATAACGTTTTCGTATCTGCAAAAAACCAACAAATTTACATTAAAACTTTAGCATTTATTGAATTGGCGTTAACTTTGTGGAATGACATTATAATTATATATAAATAAATAGATTACTTGTCTAAGAACACTAATGAGTTTAAGATGATTACACAACTAGATTACACAGGGTCGCCAACCCAGAAAATCTCCCGCATCTTACCTTCCCATATACAACCCGCATACTACACCAACAACAATTTAGGAAAAATTTTAGATAACTCAAAATCAAAAATAAACTTTTTAGAAAAAAGCGGAGTATATGAAATCATATGCGGTGACTGCAATATGAAATACATCGGTCAAACCGCGAGAAATCTTAAAATTACAATAAAAGAACACCGTCGCGGTCTTGTTAGTAATTATTTTTCAGAATTTGTTAACCACATTATTAACACCAATCATTCTTTCCATTCCCATACACTTAAACTATTACACCCTGTTAAATATAAAGGCCAAATAATGAACAATCTCGAAAATTTAGAAATACAAAAAAATTTAAATTCTAATAAAACTCTAATCAATAACATAATATTTCAAAATTCTTCACCACTCCTTACTTTATTCCCGTTAACTCAAACCCCACCCCCAGCTAACCCCCTCCCCCCAAACATAACTCCACCCACCTCTATCAGTACCTTAGATAATTAATTTTACTCTTATGCTTCAGTTTAAATCATCACCCGTTGATGACAACATCGGTAGTTGTCGAAACTAGTTGTGTAATCATCTTAAACTCATTAGTTTCTTCCATAGGTCTTAGACAAGTAATCTATTTATTTATATATAAAACTTTAGCAATATTCACACAAAATGTTTTTTTTCATTTTCAAATCACAGCACTACTCAGTTTCTCGGATTAAATAGTCGTTAAAATATAAATGCACCGAGCAAACCCTCGCCTTATAATAAATAAGAAAAACAGCGGCGATTCGCTTCAACTCCTGGTTGGCTGCAACCCGCCCAGCCTCGGTTCGCTAAGTGGTCTCGATAGCTGGCGCTTTGTAAATAGCGGCAGTTTCAGCTAATTACCGATTGTGGTTCGCGCCACCGCTAATATTCACCAAACGGGCTATTGTTCTTCGCAGATATTTCCTGAAATCACCCTTGTTTCTATATTAACCTTTTCACAGCTGCGCTCGAGCACGCGATAAGTGAGGGCGTATTATTCGCGAACTTGTAGCAAAGTACGCATTTGTAATACTAAGCATTGCGGTATAATAAGTATACGGAATTGTTGAACTTTACCTATCTATACAGTACATAGACACAAAATAGTTATCGACTTTAATTCGTAAATTACTTCAAACCACAATTCCATTCAGGTATATGAAAACTTGTAATCTGTGATACATCTTTATGGTTCTTATTTTTATTAAACATTCATATTAGGTCCTTACATATGAAATTGGCGTTTTGCCGTACTGGCAAATTTGATCTTCGATCGAGGCTGGTTAATCGCTCTAGGCCACTGCTGCTTCATGATAACGCTAGACCACACACTGCATAACAGACGGCTACCAAATTAGAGGAGCTACAATTGGAATGTCTAAGACATCCACCGTACTCTCCGGACCTTGCCCCAACAGATTACCATTTTTTTCGAAATTTGGATAACTTCTTGCAAAGGAAAAAATTCAACTCCGATGGGGCAGTCCAAACCGCCTTCAAAGATTTTATTGATTCCCGTCCGAATGGTTTTTTTAGTAAAGGGATCGATGAACTACCTATGAGATGGCAAAAGTGCATAGATAGCAATGGTACATACTTTGATTAAATAAATATATTATAATAAAAAAAAAATCGTCTTTATGTTCCTCCCATACTAATCGCCAATTTCATATGTGAGGACCTAATATTTATCCAATAATTGCATATTTGTGGATATCAAATAATTCACATCGGTGGAAAATCATCAATAAGTCCAAATACACTAACACATTACACATTTTTTCAGACTTTGAACATGTGCGTTATGTGTATTTTATTTTGGTGAACATTGCAAACAAGACACTGATTTTAATGCATAAATACGTAAATTATACACACGAAAATTGTATACATTGAGCAAGGATCGAGGCTTGTAGAGGTGAATTAGTAACTGAATGGTTAGGTTGAGGTGAAGGAAGGAAGAATGGTCTATCTTTTGGTGCTTACATTACATAGCGGAGATCAAAGTGCTTAAACATAAATATACATTAACATCTTTAATTTTAAATTATAACAAAACTGCTATATACATAATTTTATTTTCAAGATCACTACAACAACTGAAAAACTAGCCATTTCCACCGATCGTAGAATTTATGACTTCTGCTCAAAATTAATATTTATGACTTGTCGCCTTGTCAGACGCTAGGAAGCGGTTAAAGGGCTATTCCACAAAAGCGACCCCGTTAAGCCGATTGCAAGGGTAGTTGGAAATAATAGTCGACCGGTTGATATCCCATCGAACCCCGCCGCGATCCCTCGATAGCAGGAACAACGTGTTATGTCTGTCATTAATTTTGATATGTTTGCATATTGCGAATGGCGTAAGTGGTAACTCCGGCGCTTGTGCGAACCCGAAGGACAACATTATTTTTTATCTGTATTTTTTTCTAAACTACGACGGTAATTATACTCGTGGGATCGATACGTAATAGTTATATAATGAAATAAACCAATGCTTTGTACGTGCTCTTGCTCCGTGGATAAATTTAGATGGTAAGCGTGATACGAGAAATATCTTTGGTTTTTGCGGAGATAATATTGGGTTAAATAAATTAACTAATTATAATTATATACTTAATTATAAATTAACTTTGATTGATCTATACTTCGATTTTTAAATACTATTTTTGTTTTCCTGACGAAGAAGCCATTGGCTTCGAAACATGTTGATTTTTTTTCAATAAATAAGTGGTTTAAACAAAGTTAATTTATATTAATTATAATTATGTTACCACAAAATAAATTTGCTACATTTGAAGAAGAAGTAATATTGGGTTGTCAAATAATGTTTTTTCTTCTGAATGAAGGTGACATTATTATTTAAAAAAAGTATCCTATAAAAAACAATTTTCTATTATACTCCCTTTCTCATTTACCTACTAGTGGAAACTGGTTTGGCGCTTAACCTACGCGTTGGGCTTCGGTCGAGCGACGCTACGAAAGGAAGTAATAAAAAATTTCCAAAAATACAAAATTATACTTTAATCAGGTTCCGTGTCTACCAGACGCGTTAAAATGTTTTCATACAACTTAGAAAGTTGTATGAAAAAACCATAAAAAATTTGAAAAATCCAATTTTTTTTAACGAAAATTTGATAGATCTTCTTGATCGTCGCCACGAGTCTGCTTGCAAAGTTTCAGCTCGATTGGATCACGGAAAAAGGATTAAAAATCGATTCAAAGTTTTTTCGTCGAGCAAGCAGACGCCACTTAATAAAGGGAGTAATAAAACACAATTCACAATCAATCAATTTGTGCGTAACCCACTATTGAATATTTTTCCACATAAGATTCCATCCCCTTCAGATGACATTCCATAATTAACACAACCGACCCCCCCCCCACCCCTCACGGTCCCCATACACACTTGCATGGTTTATCTTCTTCAATTTTAGTACACAAAAAATCCTGAAGAAGAGAACATTGCTCTTGAAATATATAGATTGTATATTTAATTTAGTGGTGAAAACAAAGTGATTTGTGTTTTATTTTAATAATATTTGGCATCTGCGTTACAACACTGATATCGTTGAGGTATTCATTATATTCTGTAGTGAGCATGAATCATCAAATTTGACTTTACTGCCTCTTTCAATCGTTTATCGTTTACGACCTTATCCTTTTCATTTATTCAATGCATTATATTTCTTTGAATTATTTTCCATACTTTTCGACCATTATATGAGAAATCGAATATTAACCACTGACTTAATGAAATCTTAAACCGTTTTCATGGTTTTCAATCACGTAAAAGTCAAAATAATTCAAAAAGTTGAAATGTTCACATCAACCCACAATTTTATTATATACTAATTATATATATGACGATTATTTTGACAAAACAACCACTGCAAATAGCAATAGATTAATATCTGAAGTATACAGTATATATTTTACGAATATACAAATTCTTGGACTGAAATTTTTTGGAAAAAAAATGCTCTCAGAACCAATTTTGCAGATTTAGATTCTAAAATTATCCGAAAAAATATTAGGTGAATTAGATTTTTCTGTATGTCTTTCTAATTGATTAATTAATTTGGTTATTAAATATTTCACAGAACTTTTTTCTGAAAAATTACAACTTCACAAATATGAATGTGTTCTTGAATATATATAATATCTATTGTATAAATGTATGTCCAAATAAAATGAATTATTCAATTAATTCTGGCATCCATCTAGCGGTGGCATCGCAAAGTAATTTCAACTACCGTATCAAAAAAGTGGATTGCTCTATGGACAAAAATAAAAATTAATCAATTAATAAAAATAGGAACTACGTATAAGGTCGATATATTCACGGAAACATACAGGGTTGCTATAGCTTAGTGGTCAGAGCACCGGCCCCGGAAAGGAGGTGACCTGGGTTCGAATCCCAGTAGTAACCTAATACTTTTTCGTGAAGTAGATTATCCACGATTTTTAAATTCGTAACTTTTTAATTTTACGTACCCACACAATTACATAAAACAAAATATAATAACATATGAAAAACAATTTAAATAAAATAATAATGAATAAAATATTTAAAACATATTAAAGGTTATAAAATGCATTAAATAAAGAATGACTAAGAGACCCTAAGCCAGATAATTTCATTGTATCAGCACAGTATCAAAAATATCACACTAGTATTTAATCAATGAGAATTGAAAAGTGCTCACCATTCTGTAATGATTTCCAAGCCTCTGTATGTATCTATTTTATTTAGCACAACATTCACAACTTAGTAGGCACTATAGGTGGGAACATGGTAGGCCATCATTTCCGTCAAATCCAGGATGTCTAGAAATAATAAATTACTCAATATTCTTCTACAAGATTAAGATAACAAGAAATCGCACAAATTAAAGTTTATAATGCTAAGAATTTATTTCGAACCCTTTCCGGTTTTTGTTGATGAACTTCATAAAAAGGGGACAAAATTATCGCATTTATGTTACAACTTACTAAATTCACGCAAAAACATCTTTCAGTTAACAGTTTATTGCGCTAGTGAGAAAAAATAACATTCTAATTAATATAAATTAACTTTGTTTAAACCACTTATTTATTGAAAAAAAATCAACATGTTTCGAAGCCAATGGCTTCTTCATCAGGAAAACAAAAATAATATTTAAAAAATCGAAGTATAGATCAAAATATTAAAAAGTTATATATGGAAAATCTTTATTAATATAATATAAAGTACCTAATTAATATGAAAATAAATTTAAAAGATAACTATTTGCAAAAAGGACCTGATTATTTATAATATTCAATTTACTATTTACACTCTTTCTTATTTCCAAAATTTCTAATTTATCAAATTGTGACTCTGTATAATTTGTATGTAAAATTTGTAAACCTTTATTATTATCAAAAGAATGACCCGTAGCCAAAAGATGGTTAGCAAATTCAGAATAATTATTACTATTTAAACACCTTAAGTGTTCCTTAATTCTAATTTCAAAATTTCTACACGTTTTTCCTATATAAAAATAATCACAATCATTACAAATTAATTTACAAACACCCGATTTTTTTAAAAAATTATCCTTATCTTTATTATTTAATATGTATTTTTTTAATTTATTTTTAGTTTAAAAAGCTGGTTGAATAACATTTGAAATATTTTTAACTATTGAATTAGAAATTTCATTATTTATAAATATAATTTTCCTCCAATGTTTATCAGAATCACAAATTGAAGGGTAAACAAAAGATTTAAAAAAATTTTTCTTGTACTTTTTATTTAACATAATATCAATTAATTTTTATCATAACCATTAATAAACGCGATCTGTTTAATAATTTTTAATTCAATATTAAAATTATCAACAGATAATGGAATATTAATTTATTAAAAAAAAAATACACTGTACACTATAATAAATGATCAAATATGTGTTCTACCACTATTGGATAAGTCGTGATGCGTAACCTAATTTATGATTAGTTGAAAAGCTTATGTATTATTATCTATTTTGATTACATTTTTTCTTGTACAAAAAGGTTGTTACGATGCGATTATTAAAATGCGATTAAGACTTTTGTAATGGCATCAAGCAGATTAGGTTCATGGTAAATCACTGAACAGCTAAACAATAAAGTTATATAACCATAATAAAATGCTTTGATGTTAATACAATTTTTTTATTAATGGCTTGATGCCAAAGTTTTCCGTGTATAAATTTATTTTCTAAATATAGAGGGACTATAATAAATTCTGTAATATTGAGAAAAGAAAAATGGATAAACACAATTTCCAAAGAAGTTTTTTTCTTAAAAAATAGTTCAATAATAACACATTCCCTGAAAAGTTTAAGAAGTCCCAAACAGCATAGATTCCTAAATTATTTTGTGGACTTAATGCCTTAACCGATTTCAATTCGTTTTTTCAGCACTTTGCAAATTTCTGTGTTAAGGTTATATACAGGGTTATTTGGAAAACATTAATAACCTCGCAGGACTATATTCCTGCGTTGATTATGAGTCGAAAATGTTCAAGCCATTATGACCTAATATCACTAGTTAAGGAGATATGCGACATCAAAGTTTGCATTTTTTTTTCAATATTTCTGAGTTATTTTTTGTACAACGTTGGACTATCATTACAGTAACTTATATTCATTCCCTTTAATACATGTCAAATAAAAAAATAAAAACCATTGGAATGTTTTCCAATTGGAATTTTTTAAAGGTTTTTATCATTTTATTTAACTTGTACAGAAATGAATGAATTTTTCGTAATCGATATGAGTTACTGTAATGATAGTCAAACGTTTTACAAAAAATAAGTCAGAAATATTGAAAAAAAAATGCAAACTTTGATGTCATATATCTCCTTAACTATTGATATTAGGTCATAATAGCTTGAACATTTTCGACTCATAATCAAGGCAGGAATGTAGTCTTGCGAGGTTATTAATGTTTTCCAAATAACCCTGTATATCACCATGGCATGAGGAGGTTGAGCTGTGTGTAAAAAATCATAAGAGTGTCGCATTTAATTAATAATTAATACGGCTGCTAAATTTTATATGTGTGTATCTTTTACGATAATTTAAATAAATAGAGTTCCGTACACGGAATGCGGGTATGTAACTCTATTTATTTAATAACATCAATATTATTATTTTTTTCAATACTAAGTTAAACGACTGTTCTATGAAATAACTTCCTAGAACGAGGCTACAACTTCTGACCGCTAGATCACCAGACAAGTGACTTTACTACTAAATCAACAAATTACTCAGTTGCACAAAGAGGAATTTGTGTAGGTACTGGGAATTTGATCTACCGTTTCACGGATTTCGAGGTTAAATTCGGCGGTTTCACATGTTTATTCCACTCGGCAAACAAAACGCCAAGCACAACGAATAACGGTTCGCTCTGCACTCAACTGTGCTTGGTATTTATGCGACTTTCGATACGAATCTCGACAAATGAATTGGGCCAATCAGTAGTGTAATTAGGTCTTCATACGTACATAAATATTGTTGGGTACACCCACCATCGTAAAGTTTTTAGGGTTTCATAGTTATAAAAAGTAACCCATAAAAAACATGTTTTTAAAATACTCCATTTCTCATTTTCGGGTTTCGTGTCTACCATATGCGTCGGAAATTCCATACAACTTACTGATTTGTATGAAAAAATTTGAAAAATCCAAAATTAAACTATAATTTTTTTTTAACGAAAATTTGATAGATCTTCTTGATCGTCGCCAAAAGTCTACTTGCAAAGTTTCAGCTCGATTAGATCACGGGAAAAGGGTTAAAAATCGATCCAAAGTTTTTTCGTCAAGCAAGCAAGCAAGCAGACGCCACGAGTTAATATAAAGGGAGTAACAAAATGCACTTATTTTTCTCGTACTTTATTCGTTGAATCGATGTTGCATATCTTTTACGTTTACGTTTACGTAAATTATTTTGTTTAACTGGAAATGCTCTTTAGTAGAATGGCCAAACTATTGTTTCAGGTTATTCCGCCATTATATTGCGCTTCTTCCAGGCCCCCGATTTACAAAAATCATTCCGAATTAATCAGTAGGTACATTATTGATGTCCCTGTGACAAAAATCCAGTACGGTGTTCTGAAAAATTTGCACAAATTCTAAATATTCTGAATACTAGTCTAAAAGGGAGTTTAAAAAATTGAAATGATATTTTAGACGTATTCTAGTGAAATGCTAATAATTCGGAAGAATCTCATTACACATATAAAGGATAACGCTAAAAAAATTCAAATCATAAAAATAGATATCTCATAATTGACATCTGTGGTCATTTAAGGGGAATGAAAAAGCTTTGGATGCCGGTCGCGCTAAGGATTATTACAATACATATACGGAACATGTCATAAAATTTAAATATATATAACTTCTTAAAATTTGAAAGACATGGAGTTCTGTTATGGGTGGAAATGGTGAATTGTGTAAAGTGATCACTTAAGCCAGCCCAATAATATCAAAAAGTATCAATAATTTTATAAAAATATCAGGTAGAAGGTATGCTGAAGAAGTGATCCGCCCTTGACCTCTAAATAGGCAAAATCTGCTTTATATAATTTCAAGTACACTCTAATATAGTATTTATTTTTGTATCTACTTAAATTATTTATTTTTTTGTATCTTATCTTTTGTATTTATTTTTGTATATACTTAAATTTCTATCTTAATTTTATATGTATATTTTCTTTTCTTTAAATTTATGTATTCTTATGATTGTATATATTACTAAATTCTTTCTGCTTTCTTTTTTACGTTTATACTTCTCTACTAACTAACTTACTAACCATCACGCCGTTACAGGGGTAGGCAGGGAGGATTGAACGCCACACTCTTCTATCCTGGCACACCACTTTTGCTTCAGCCACATTCATACATCTTCTCATACAAGTTCTACGGATGTTGCGGCTTTTAACGGGGCCATCCTCAAACACTTGTTGTATCTGGTTATGCCAGGTCTTTCGCGGATGCCCTCTATTCCTGTTGCATTCAACACTCGTCTCATATATTTTCTTAACCATCCTCTCCTCGTTCATACGTTCCAGATGACCAAACCGCCTCAGCACTCCTTTCTTTATTCTATCTACCACACTTCAGCCAGCATTGCATTCACTTCTAATTTGTTCATTCCTCACTCTATCGACCAAAGATTTTCCACACAAGCGTCTTAGTGACCGCATTTCGACCGCATTGGAGCGAAAATGGACGGACTCACCATAGTGGCTAACAGTGAAGCTGATCTGCAGTGCTTGGTATCCAGGATGTCCGATGTATGCATGCAGAGTGAACTTTTGATGAATGTCAGCAAATCGAAAGTGATGGTATTCGAGAGAGACGAAAGAGTGACTAAGTGTGATGTAATTATAAACAACGAATGCTTAGAACAAGTGAACGAGTTTGTGTATTTGGGAAGTATGTTTAGTAGAGACGGCAAGGCTGAGAATGATATCGAAAGGAGAGTAACTGCGGGAAACAAAGTTAATGGTGCACTAAATGCAATTATGGCCAATAAGAATCTGTCAAAAGAAGCAAGACTAGCGGTACATAATGGCATTCTAGTGCCAACCCTTATGCATGGAAGTGAAGCCTGGAATTGGCAAAAGAGGAATAGGTATACCGTAACAAATTAAAATCGATGATGGACAAGCTCCTTATCAAACAACCGGGACTTGTCAATCGCCTAAGTCCCCTTGTTCTCCACGAAAATTCTCATCCACACACTTCACAAAGGACCGTCTAAAAATCTTGGGAGCTTTGAATTGAAACTCTCCATCATTTGTTCACTCCTTACTCTATCGACCACACAAGCGTCTTAGTGACCGCATTACTACCGCATTCAGTCTACTTTCACTCCTCTTTTGCCAATTTCAGAGTTCACTTCCGTACACTAGGGTTGGCACTAGAACGCCATTATGTACCGCTAGTTTTGCTTCCTTTAACAGATTCTTACAGGCTATAATTGCATTTAGAGCACCATTAACTTTGTTTCCCGCAGTCCCTCTCCTTTCGATATCATTCTCAGCGTTACCGTCTCTACTAAACATACATCACAAATACACAAATTCTTTTACTTGTTCTAAGCATTCATTGTTTACAATTACATTACATTAAGTCACTCTTTTGTCTCTCTCGAATATCTTTCGAATCACTTTCGATTTGCTGACATTCATCAGAAGTTCACTCTGCATGCATACATCGGACATCCTGGAAACCAGGCACTGCAGATTAGCTTCACTGTTAGCCACTAATATTGCGTCGTCTGCGTATAGTAGACAGGATATGGTGAATCCGTCCATTTTCGCTCCAACTTCCAGTTCCTTCAGATTTTTCATACAATTATCCATATACAGGTTGAAAAGCCGTGGTGACATTACGCTTCCCTGTTTGACACCTTTTGTCATATCAAACCATCATGTGAATGCCCCATTAATTCTCACGCAAGCACTACTTCCTTCGTACAGGGATGCAATTGCCTGAATGAGTTTACTCTTCACCCGTATTCAGACAAAATCTTCCATAACTTTCATCTTATCACTCTGTCGAACGCTTTTTGGAGATCCCCAAATGCACAAAAACGTTTTTGGTTCTTTGCCAAAAACTTTTCCGTCATCTGGCGCAGTGAGAAAACCTGGTCCATCTTCCACTCCTCCTTGTACATCCCACACTTTTTCTTTCGTCGTCAACCTCACTCTTTCTATCAAAATTCTCGCATACAGTTTGCAGAGCTCAATAGGCTAATGGCCCGATAGCTCGCGCGGTCCATTCGCGACCCTTTTCCTACTATTGTTAATAATAATAATAATAATAATTGGATAATTTGTATAGCGCCGTTTTCGCGAAATACTCACCTCAAGGGCGCTTTACACAGAGAAATTGTTATCTTACAAGACAACTTACTGCTAGAAAAGAAAAAACTTATTTACTATTACTTATTCACTAGGTGGCATACAAGAAGTGGAATTAAAATTGAGTACTATAATAGTTTGTGAGTCCCTGAAAGAATTATGTGTTTTCGCGGAGTGCACAATATGAGTGGAAAACATTAGCTAGCGTTGTTGTGGTCAGATTCTAAAGATTTTTATAGGATTGTCTAAATAAATGCGTCTTAAGTTGTTTTTTGAACAGTGGTAAGCTGTCTGTTTGTCTCAGTTTGTTAGGTAGTTTGTTCCATAACTTTGGTCCAGCCACCGCGAAAGCACGATCACCGAAATTAGTTTTGTGGACGCGATTTACTTCAGCTAACCTATTTGTATTAGATGTTGATGCTGAGCGAAGTGTTAGTTGTCTATTATTTGCGGAGAATGGAATGCATTGTTTTTGTTACTATTACATAACTAGCTAATGAGAATAACTGCCACAGAATAGATTTAACCTAGTGTAGCAATTATTAGTAACTTATATTAAAACAAACGTTAAATAAACAATTAACAATATATAAATAATTTAAAAAAAAAAAAATATATATGGCCTGATTTTCAGATAGTTCTATTGTTAGATGGGTACACATCAAATTAACTAAATTGAGGAATGATTAAGAGTAACACAAATACAATGAACATTTATGATGAAATCAAAATAACGAATAAGAAACTGTAAATTGGCGTCTTGGTGAATTGTTTTTAATTCATTTCATTATCAGGGGGAAAATTAATGCACTACTTCGGTGATTAGGGCTCGTAAATGTGAAATTAGGGGTTGTAAATGAAAAATGTCAACGTCTATAAAGAAAGAGAATAATGACTAGAGCACGCACATTGTTATAAAACTATTATTCTATTGTAAAAATAACAAACGTACGGTTAGTAACTTCAACAAATATACAAATATACTAAGAAAGTTATAAATATTGTTACAAACTTAATTATATTTATTGAAATCACATTTAATATGTGAAGTTAAGATTTATCAGAAAACAGTTTCTTGATAATTAAAATAAAATTGATTTAAATAGAAACTTCACTTTGAGTCTACTGGGATTCAAACTCAGGACTTTATATAACAGATAGACGGCATCAACGAATTTTGGTATATCAACAGAATACGATATCTTTCGTTCTATCTATATATTATGTTATCTTATAGATGTTGCTCAAAAACTGGCAGGTGATGTCAGGACTTCCAATCCAAAATTAAAAAAATAGATGTGTTGCTATTAAAATAACACACGCAAATGAATTCCGATGGTAAAATATATAGATTCGTTGCTTAAGCTAATGCTAAAACTATTTTACACTTTTCTGTACTGGCTCAGAACTGTTCCCCGTCCGCTTTGTTTCTCATGCACGTAACAGATGGGTTACTGAATAATTCAACTATTTTTTATAATAATTGGTAAATCAGTCGTCCTCATTTTCTCTTGTTTTTTGACATTGTACCTACATACATTGTGCAAGCACTACAAACATAAATGATTCATATAAAAGGTTGTTATTACTCTCAATATTTGACGAATGATTGAATCAGAAATAACAGCGGAGTTAAACTTCGCCGCTAGATTGTTGATTTGAACAAAGAACAAGTTTGATGTAAATTGTGTTTATATTAACCCTTATTCAAATTCGGGGGTGGTTCGATAAATACGCCACATGGAAGTATTGCCAGTTTTACTCTTATCAAAACTTTTGCTCACTGTTGATTTAATATCTGGCCAAAGTTGTTGGAAATACGAGGCAATAAATATCTGTATAAATTTGCATATTTTTGTAAAACTTTTGCTTTCATTTTAGAATTCCTGGGCTTAAAAAACATGAAACCTAAAATATATTTGCATTTATATGAGAAGAAGGACTAATATACAAATATTTCCATTATAGAATACAAGACTTTAATACCAAATAATGACTTGAGTTAATTGATTTGTTTTCATTGATGAAAAATGCTTTTAGCATAGGATACTAACCATCGGGTGCGGCCTTTAGGATGTATAATATAATTTCAGAGTGAAAAGCTGAAAAACTATAACAATTATTTCTTTCATTACTTCTCCTTCTTTTTCAATGACCTTGGAGTCTATATTGAGATTTTCTGCCTTTTAATTTTTCGAAGAATACTTGTTGACATATTAATTTAATTATATAAATTCGATATTGCTTTCTTGAAACAAGAAAAAGTGATAAAATTAAATCAAATATAATTAATAATCAAGTAAAATCTGTAAACAATGCTCTAATAGACATTTTTTCACTAAACTATTATTCCAGTACCAATAATGACTATACATGGTTATTTGGAAAACATTAATAACCTCGCAGGACTAAATTCCTGCCTTGATTATTAGTCGAAAATGTTCAAGCTATCATGTTCTAATATCAATAGTTATGGAGATAAACGACATCAAAATTTGCATTTTTTTCCAATATTTTTGACTTATTTTTTGTAAAACGTTGGACTATCATTACAGTAACTCATATCGATTACGAAAAATTCATTCGTTTCAATACAAGTTAAATAAAATGATAAAAACCCTAAAAAAATTCCAATTGGAATGTTTTCCGATTAGAATTCGAAGGTATTTATTTTTTAATTTGACTTGTATTAAAGGGAATGAATTTTTCATATACGATATAAGTAACTGCAATGATTGTCGTAGATATATATGATAATATATGTAGAAGGTATATACAGTCGAACTCGGTTATAACGAGCTCGGATATAAGGAGATCCCGGCTATAATGAGAAAAACTGTGAATTCATTTTGATTTGCGCATATTCCCATACAATCGGTCTCGGCTATAAGGAGCGCGATTTCCGGATATACGGAGCAAATTTTAGAAGCTCTGCAAACATATTTGCTTGGGTTACAGAAAAATAGACAAATACGTACTCATAACAATGAACTTTTTCACTTTGCTTTTAAAGCGGCTCGCACTTAATTAAGGTTCATTTTATGATGTACATAAACTTGTGTCCCACGTTGTGTAATAGTTTACTGAAGGTCGAGAACACTGGTCATATAACTCCGATTATTGGGGGTTTCCAAAATGTTTATGGTGACAGTTTATTTTATGCAGTTTACTGTATTAGCATTTAAAAGCCTAATCAGTTAAACACGAATTTTACTATCGGAAACATGTTCACTAACAAACGAAAGTGTCTCTAGGTTCGCGAAAAAGTCGAAATTAGCGGCGTCAAAAAGTCTGTAAAAAGTTTTCACAATCGTCTTCTACGCTCTGGAAAGATAAGGATGTTTATTTAGCTGCTCTTGACAATAACATCACACAATCAAAAAAGATTGTGAAAAAAATGAATCCCGGATATAAGGAGTCCCGGCTATAGCTTTATAAGGAGCAAATTTAGTTGGTCCCGTCGTTCGTTATAACCGAGTTCAACTGTATATATAAATGAGGATAAGGCAAGAAATATAATTAGTGTCGGGAACACAGAGTATGCAAATTTACTAAGATAAACTAAACCACTTCTTTAGAAAAGAGAAACAACGAAATAATGTCCCCTTTCCCATTTATACTCAAGTTAAAGTATTTATTTTTGCATAATTATTCCATAAGAAACAAGGCACATATTTTACGATAGACGTATTTTTACTCCTTTTCTTTTAACCCGTAGCGTCTGCGGTTTGTTGTCTGGCGGAAAAATTTAAGATCGATTTTTAACCCGTTTCCCGTAATCCAATCGAGCTGAAACTTTGCAGGCAGACTCGTGGCGAAGATAAATATGATCTAAAAAATTTTCGTTTAATTTTTTTTAATAATTATGGTATAATTTTGGATTTTTCGAAATTTTAATTTTAATTTTTTTCAAATTGGAATCAATACAAATGGGTAATGAGCCCAACGCATGCAGTAAGCCCGAAAACTGATGCAATGAAAAAGGGAGTATAATAAAAACTTGGTTTTTATGGGTAAGTTTTTAAAATTTTTGTTCCAAACTGAGTCTCTTAAGCAAAAAAGTCTTACATTCTTTAGCATTTAATTTGAACTTTTCAAAATTTACAAAATAGTATTTTTTGACATTGAGTTGATTCTCGCAGGTAAATAACGCTTTAAAAATTATAAAAAATATATATAATGTTCAGCTGGAGAGCTATGGAATTATTTGTTGAAATTAAGTTCCTTCAACTAATAAATAATATATATTTTTAAATTCCTTTTACAAAGTTCACAAATCTTCTTACTCTATTGGGTATGCTGTAGGAGAATGTACTCTATTGGTATGCTGCAGGAGAACTCGACACAGTAAGAAGCTAATATACTAGTTTTATTACGATGCATCGATCACTTGTGTCATCCGACCGAAAGGAAATATACGATGGCTATATTATAACAATCATTCGAACCTTTTGAACTGATAGTCATGAAAAATAGTGCACTGCCGATGCATCTGCTTCCATTTTTCGAAATGACATTGTATTAATAACATATTGTTCACGACGCAAGGACGCAACATAACAACGACAATAGGAACAATGCACCTAGTCCTGCCCTCCACAATAGCAGCGAGTCAATATCTTTTGTAGCACAAAAGCTGACACGTGATTGTGTTTGGCTTTTGGGTCAATGTTATATGTTACATAAACGATTTTAAATTCACTCCGGACTCGGTAGCTTTAGCTTTAGTTATTTACGTATTTAAAGTTGACAAAGGATGAATAGGTGAAGGTATACCCAGGTAGAAATACGTAATATATTACGTTGTGTATTAAATTCATCAGTGGCGTAACTGCAGGTAGGAGTGTGTGCCTGCAGGCGCGGTATTCAGTGGAAGTATTTCCCCATTAGTTTCCCAAAAGGTAGTCATTTAAAAACAAAGCATTTAAAAGATTTACAAGTTTCACTTGTGATCGATTAAAAAAATACGTGCATTTAAACAATTAACAATGTGACCACTTCAAATATGTAGTTTCAAATATTTTAGAAACTCCAATATGTATTTTAGGATCATCGCCATTACTTTTTACTCTCCTAGTGGATCGTGGTCTCCCCAAGATTTTTTACTCAATCGATCCTTATTACGCGTTTATTTCCAGTCTTGTATTTCTAAGACAGGCGTGTATGTATATCATTGAAGACACTGTCGCTCCTTGGTTTTGGCCATCCCAAGCTCCTGCATCCTGTTCTTCATATATTCAGCAATGATTTCGGTGATTGCTATTCGGTCTTCCTCTTCACATGGCCCAGCCATCAAAATCCAGAGATGCATTGATGTTATTGTATTATGTAACGTCTACACCAAAATTCATTTTATTAAACCAGTATCCTTTTAAAAGCCTTCTTCACTCTTCACTCTTCTAAGAAAGTACCCACATCTCAGACGTATATGTAAGTATAGTATGCTCTGATATACATTTTATATGCTAAAACTTTGGTAGTCTAGGACGGCAATCGAGATTTTATTAAATTTTAAAGGCGGAAATAAAAACTATTCGTGCATCCCATTTATTTTTAGACCTCTTATGAGTGTTATTACTACTATTACTACTGGAAACTAAGTAATGTAATTGTTAGTTTTTTTAATTTAACACCAATGATGATTATTCGAGGACGGAGAAACATTAACGGAATTTACTCCATGCGCTTAAAATGAAGGTGCACCATTGATATTCATGTGGTTATGGATATCTATCATGGTAGGAGTGTTTTTTGTTATTTTAAGCCACGCAAAGCTAGCAAGTTACG
Organism: Agrypnia vestita; assembly: GCA_016648135.1. Lineage (NCBI taxonomy): Eukaryota > Metazoa > Arthropoda > Insecta > Trichoptera > Phryganeidae > Agrypnia > Agrypnia vestita. Next base: position 45,923 of record JADDOH010013239.1, on the reverse strand, counting down.
CCACATTATTTTTCTGTAAACTATATACACATTAGTAACTGAATTGACTGCTATAAATATCTCCATAAAAGTATTAAATACTATTTAAGAATTTTTCTAGCTCACCTGTATTATGTAGATTATTACAAACGTGAACACCTACACAGAATGGATTTTCTTCGTTTTCTGCTTTGAAAAAAGAACTAACTTTGGTGTCTTGGAATGGCGCTCGAACTACCGACCACCAGATCACTAGGCGAGCGTAATGACTACTACATTTACAAGCTTCTCATATTTTTTTTTTTTTTTTTCGGAAATTTCTGAAGTACTTTATTTTCCTTTTAAAAGAAGATAAAGATGACATGAGCGATTTAACGGTATTTCTTCAATTGGTATGGTGTAATGTCTTACTCTATCAGTCCGGCTTATTTTTAACATCCATTTGTAGAAGCACATTTCGAACGCTTCAAGCGTCTTCAATAGATACTGCTTCGAAAAAAGTCAAATTTTTTACTCCATCGGCAATACTGAGAACACGCAATACCACAACAGTCCCACTTGAGTCTTTTACTTCTTCAATACGAGCAAATGATTTTGTGGTGACATTATCTATATACTTAATCGCCTGTAGCACACCTCCGCCGCGAAATCACAGCAGCGAAACCGCACTAGTTTCGCCATGATTTGTCTTTTGTAGGAGAGGTGGAACAGAAGCGAAACTGCCTGTTCTAGCTATAGATTTGACTATAATTCTATCTCTTTCCCGCGTGATTTCGTCGATCTCCTCCGACGCTCCTACAGCTCCGCGCACCGGCCGCCGCACTGTGGAGTATTTGATCCAAAAAATCGATCAAGAACGTGACGCGAGAGTTGAGTTGTGGCAATCGGAGCAAAATGTCATCGTTATCAGAGTCAGAGGAGGAAGCAATATTATTGTTGACTTTAACTTTGAAAAGGCGTAAAATTTGAAGAATTTGGGTGCACGAGATTAATGAAAAAAGAAAGAAATTAGGAGAAAACCGATTATGTAAAGAACTAAAGTCACATTGAGATGACCCTGCTAGATAGGGGGGTCTTGTTAAATAATCTAAATATTTCTAGATGTTCAAAATATGAATTCAGTATTAAGAATATATTATAATGTCCTAGGATAATTTCCGCGAGTTGAATTTATTATTATATAATTCATTTCAATCTCCTGGTCGCGGCTGCCAATTGTGATGACCCTACTAGATAGGGGATCCTAATCAAATAAGATGGTTTAGATGCAGACTGCATTTAATGTCGTAATGATGTTAAATTAATATTATAAAGCATTTTATTGTATTTTATTAAAAATCATCCTCCTGTTTACGGCAAGAACTGAGATGAACCTGCTAGATAGGGGACCCTAATCAAATAGCGTGGTTTTGTTAAATATAGAAATCCAATATCTCTCCTGGTCCGGCACCAGAGTAATATAATGACCCTATATGGAATCCTATCAAGTAAACGATATAAAGTAGCAAAAACATCGCGAAGTTAAAATTAAATATTATATATTTCGTTGCAATGTATAAATCCATTTTCTAAAATGATAGCGCGATACCACGCTCACGCGGCGGGGAACGCGGGACGCCAGGCAGACTGAAGGCTGCACTCACACCAGCTACCGGCGGAAGATGGCCGCAGGGTGCTCGCTGCAGGAGGGTGACAGACTCTAAAACAAGATATAAAATAGATTTATACAAATAAAATAATCAATATTTTTTTAAACATTTAATAAAGTTTATTTTTATTATAATAACTACATACCTTCTTCATTTAATTCCCTCTGGATGTCTCTCTATGCCTGCAACTTTTTCATATTATTTTTAGTTTGGATGACTCAATAAATAAAGAACAGATCTATTTCTGACCTCTTGTATTAGTTTTTCAGTAAAATCGACATCCATTATGTTAAAAAATGTAGTTTCGCTTTTCAATTTTGTCGACTTCCACAAACACGCGGAACAACGCGGCGCGGAACAACGGTGCGTGGAGCTGTAGCTGGCGTCGGAGCAGATCGACGAAACCACGCGGGAAAGAGATAGAATTATAATTAAATCTATATGCTAGAACAGGCAGTTTCGCTGCTGTGATTTCGCGACGGAGGTGTGCTACAGGCGTTAATCGACTTTTTAGGTCAAATACTCCTCTGTGCAGCGGTTCGCTGGGGTTTCGCAGCGGAGGTGTGCTACGGGCAAATAAGAATAAATTTTGTTTTCACCACTTAATTGTAGAAAATAGCAACATGCTTCGGGGCAGTGGTCCCTTCATCAGGATACAATGTATAATAAATATTGTAATGAAGCAAAAAAGAATTGCGCACATCTGTCACACGTCACAACAACACTATTGAAGATTCCAGAACGGCCTAGCGTAATATACGGCTTTCGAGAAGCATCGAGAAACATCTATTAAAGCCTGGAAGCCACGTGAAGGTTCTCCTAAACACTAGAAATGCCTAAAAGGTTCGATATCAGCATTAGCTAGATATAAATAGGAACGCGCGTGGGAGTAACGTTGTTGTTTTTTTTAGCGCGCTTGACAGCGGAACAGAAGCGATAACAACCGCGAGCTGCAGAGGCCGGTGTGGCCAGCCGAGCGATAATTCGACAGCGAATAATCTGGAAAAGTTCTTTCGTAGCGAAATAAGCCGATGCGAATAATACAAGTATAAGCGGAATAAAGTGTGAAAGCAATTATTAAGTGTCTATTTACGAGGGATAAATTACGAAATAGTTTAATTTAAATAACAGCGTTAAGTTTAATAGTGTTGAGTAACTTTGTACATTAAATAATGAATTTACTAGTAATTAATAGATTCTTTATTAAATTTCTACGTTTTCATTCATTCCTCCCGCATCCACAACAGTATAGAAAATAACAAAATAAAAATAAATATATGGGAGATGAATAAATAATTAACTACTATTATGAAAACAAATTTAAAAATGAAACATGAACAGTCACGGATACCATGAGGACGATACTCAACACGATCAAAAGAAGGATTGCACATAAGAAACATATGAGTGGATACGTAGCTAAACCGAATTCACTGTATTTGCATACACATGTGGCAAAACTGAAATGGCAGTAGGTTAGGTGTCTGAGAAACAAAAACACAACAAGTGGGCGAAATTTGGATAGGTCAATACCATATATCGCCCGCTGGATCGATGATATACGGATATAATGAAATAATAATAATAATAATAATAATAATTGGATAATTTGTATAGCGCCGTTTTCGCGAAATACTCACCTCAAGGGCGCTTTACACAGAGAAATTGTTATCTTACAAGACAACTTACTGCTAGAAAAGAAAAAACTTATTTACTATTACTTATTCACTAGGTGGCTTACAAGAAGTGGAATTAAAATTGAGTACTATAATAGTTTGTGAGTCCCTGAAAAAATTATGTGTTTTCGCGGAGTGCACAATATGAGTGGAAAACATTAGCTAGCATTGTTGTGGTCAGATTCTATAGGTTTTTATAGGATTGTCTAAATAAATGCGTCTTAAGTTGTTTTTTGAACAGTGGTAAGCTGTCTGTTTGTCTCAGTTTATTAGGTAGTTTGTTCCATAACTTTGGTCCAGCCACCGCGAAAGCACGATCACCGAAATTAGTTTTGTGGACGCGATTTACTTCAGCTAACCTATTTGTATTAGATGTTGATGCTGAGCGAAGTGTTAGTTGTCTATTATTTGCGGAGAATGGAATGCAGAAGTCGGTTATGTATTGAGGGGCCATGTTGTGAATAGCCTTAAATATTGTAAGGCAAAGCTTATATTCAATCCTCTCTGGACATCTAAGCCAGTGAAGGTTTTGAAGATGGTTTGAGATGTGCGCAAACTTTGAAACGCCGGTAATGAGTCTTGCGGCGGCATTAAATACAGATTGTAATTTGTTTATTTCCTGTTTCGGGAGATGAGCGTAGATACCATTACAGTAGTCTAAGCGAGAGATAACGTATGCATTTATTAGTGATTTTGTTGCTTCTGTTGGGATGCTTTTGCGAATAGATTTAATGCGGCGTAAATGATAGAATGCAGAGCTGGTTGTGCTATTAATTTGTTTACTAAGAGACAAGCTTGAATCCAAGTAGACTCCAAGTAGTTTGACATTAGTTTTGGGAATTATGTCAATATTTGAAATAGAGAGTGGGAGTTTTTCCAACAGGTGTTGGCGTCTTCGGGTAGCTGTCCAAAGGAACTCAGTTTTGGTCGGGTTAAGTTTCAGTTTATTCGAGGACATCCAAAGGTTTACGTCATTTATGCACTGAATGATAGATTGTTTTAGTATGTATGTATCGTTTGGAGAACAATGGAAGTATAGTTGCCAGCTTAGAGTATATGGATTGTATATACTCTAAGGTTGCCAGTCATCAGCATAACAGTGAGCTAGAAGTCCGTGTGTGGTAATGATATCAAATAAATCTTTTGTGTTCATGATGAAAAGTAAAGGACCTAATACCGATCCTTGTGGAACACCTGACTTCATACAAACCGGTGCTGATTCAATGTTATCAATAACTACCGTTTGGAAACGGTTCAAGAGATAGGATTGGAACCATTTAAGCGCTGTACCGCGTAGACCGTAAGATACTTCCATTCTTCTCAGCAAGAAGTCATGGTCAATTGTGTCAAAAGCGGCACTCATGTCAAGAAGAGAGACGAGAAACCAGATAGAAAGCAACACGGATGCATACATTTGTCCTCTACTGGATGCAAAAATGCTAATGATGATAATGATGAGTGATCCAGCAATTCGTACAAAGAGGTTAAAAATCTTGAAAATAAAATTCTTTGTTTAAGTTTACAGTTCCTGAGCAATGTTTCATTTGGCTCGTGTACGGGCTCTTTGAAATTGAGTGTGCCGCCTTCGCAGGAAATAGTGAAGTGACACATTACGAATGTGAGGCGTGCCGTGTGTAGCTAGAGGTGGCCGTGCTCCGGTACGTTCCGTTCCAAGAATTAATCTCGGTATTTCTGCTGAATTGGGGGCTCTGTAACCTGTTTACAAAAATTGAGTCACAATTTTTTGATAGTAAAAAATTAGAAATTTCTTTCTCTTTTGCTATTTACAAGCAAGTATTTAGTTTTTAATTCTCAATGTGTGTATGTAATCATCTGCAATCATTTCTAATTAAATGTTATTTTTACTCCCTTTCTTTTAACTCGTAGCGTCTGCTTGCTCTCTTGTCTGACGAAAAAACTTTGGATCGATTTTTAACCCCTTTTCCGTGATCAAATCGAGCTGAAACTTTGCGGGCAGACTCATGGCGACGATAAAAATGATCTTGAAATTTTTCGTTTAAAAAAAATATATTTTTTTAATAATTTTGGATTTTTAGAATTTTTAATGTTTTTTGAGTAATTAGCCCGACGCGTGTATAGACACGAAATCTGATTCAAAGCGAAAGGGAGCATTGTAAAAACTTGGTTTTTATGGGTTAGTTTTTTATTATTCATGTATTGCCTTGTTATCGTTTATGTAAATATTTGTCATGATTAATTAGTTACCGTTTTATATTCTCCTTACGTTTTATATTATTTAATGTGTTTTTATGTGCTACATCCACGATGTGAAATGAAAAATTATAAATCAATTTAATATTTATTTCATTTTATTATTACAATTAGTCAGTGGACAAAAAACTTAACTGTGTTTCGTTCATTCGAGAATATTCCACTTGTCTCACTTATTTTTATCGCTACTCTTACTACACTTAATTTTATCATAAACTGTTTCAATCGCACAGATTATTCCGCATGCAATTACTTTACATGTTCGTAGCTGGTTGATTATATTCGTTAGGATCACCCGTTCGTTTATTTGTAGTTTTTCACTGTCAAACAATGACTATGCTTAGCTATTGCATCGGTGTTTATATAAGATCTTGGATCTCGGAATCTTCTCGTGTATTTCCGTATGTTATACGGTTTTCTCGGTGTTTCCAATTTATTCTAAAACGTCCAGATCGTTTTAAAGTTTCCTATCGTTTTAGAATTTCGTAATTATACGAATATTGATACATTTCTTTATAAATAAATTAAAACAAACTAAATTATACACTCACATGTATAATAATGATTGACACGTGCTGATGTTATACATATTTGCCATGCCAAAAGATCCAACTTAATTTGGCCAATCTGAATTACTGGTGCAGTACTAATAAACTCCTTCTAAATATTGACAAATGCCAAATTATACGCTTTCATACAATTAAAAATCCTATCATTTTTAACTACTCGATTAATGCCACTCCCTTGAAAACCGTTACTGAAATTAATGATCTTGGCATTTTATTTGACGAGGAATTATCATTCGTAAACCATATCAATAATATAGCAAACAAGGCTATGAAAACACTTGGCTTTGTTCTGCGCTCTTGTAATTCCTTCACAAATATTCAAACGGTCAAACTCCTTTATTGTTCTCTTGTTAGAAGTCAAATCGAATACAACTCATCTATCTGGTGTCCCTATTACAATGCTCATGTTCATACAATAGAAAGAATTCAACATAAATTTTTACGCTACATAAATTTCCGTCTCCATATCCCAATAGAAAATCTTAACTATACAAACTTATTATATTTTACCGGTTTATTGCCACTATCGGACAGGAGAGTTTTATCCGATCTGATTTTATTATATAAAATTGTAAACTCGCATTACCACAGCCCTGAAATTTTGTCCTTAATAATGTTCCATGTACCCAGTCGAACTACTCGAGTGCCGACGCCTTTTTACTGTGACAATACTAGAACAAATGCTCACTACAACTCGCTAGTACCTAGAATACACAGGTTAGGTAACAATTATACAAACATAGCGGACGTGTTTGGTTCTGGCCTGTCACAGTATAAGGGCGCGATACTGAGAGCGCTTCATTCCGCCATAATGTAAATTATATACACTTTCTTTTTTTTTGTTTTTCTCTCTGTTTATATTATTTTTGCAAATAACTGTTATATACCTACATATGTAAAAGCCTATTTAGGCGTAAATGAATGAATAAATAAATAAATAAATAAATATTTACATGCACGTATACATATACACATAATTCAATGCGATATTTTAATATTAAAGAGCGGGCTTGTTGAAATAGTCGAGTCGATTTAGTAAACGGTTCTATTAACCTAAATAACTGTTATTAAGGAACCAGGAAGCGTCGAGTGGTGGTTGCAGCAGTGAAGCATTTGTGCTTTGTAAAGAGTTTTACAGTGAAGGCTGCTCGTGCCGCGCAGATGTTTCTCCCTCGATCATAATTATACGGTTCATTTGTTGGCGGACCCCGCGCGCCAGTAACACGATCTTTTAAATGGCCACCTACCTACCTACCCCGCTGCACAAAAAATTGAAAGTATTAAAAATAAAACGACATAACACGTGTTGTCATTGTAAATAATTGTGAAGCAAATGTCTGGTCGGTAGGAGAATGAATTAAGGGTCTCGCCATGTTGTATTCGCGAGAGATACAATCTAGATAGACTTGTGTTTAAATTCACTGAGAATCATAATATGAAATGTTATTGTGTTTTTATTATTATACATAAAATTATTTTACTTGTCTCTTGCGACACTTTCTCGCAGCTAACGCATAATTTTAATTTGATTATGTCTAGGTCTTGTATAATTTGCTAGATAAAGAAAAAAAGCATTTGAATATTAACAAAAAAACTTTTACTTTTATTATTATATATATATATATATATATATATATAGATATATATATATAATATGTATATATGTCTAAAGTAAATAAGAGATTTTCTCTTTCGTACAACATGTTTTAACCGAGGGCCACAAAATAGATTTTGATAATGAACATACCATAGCTAACCTTAACTTAGAATCATCGCGCATATACCGAGAAGCAATAGAAATTTTCATTCATAAAAATAACAGGAACAGCAGAAATGATTCCATAAGAATACCAAATACCTGGACTAATATCTTAGAGACAAACACATGTAATACTGCAATTCCTGGAAAAAACCCAACTTTGAAATTTAACCCACAAAATTCAACCCAAAGTCAGCTATTAAACAAATAAATAAAAATCAATAATGTTTAGCACCAATAAGGATTTTAATTCACTTTTGTTCTGGCTCTTGCCCCGAAGAGTCGGGTTTACTCGTCCAGTTTTGGACAGGAACCAAAATAAGAGGCCCTTAAGAATGAGCAGTGTTACCTGTTCGAAATGTCGGGAGTTTAAAAGTCCTTTTCAGGACTGTTTGACGCGGGTTCCCCCAGAAAGTAGTTCGTCATCTTTCACCTGCGAAAACCTTAAATATTAAATATTATATATATATATAATATATATATATATATATATATATATAAATTCTTAAAATTTATTTGAGCCTTTTCAACAATTTTTATTTGAGCGCACAAAGATATCCTGGCTAAAGATTTTAAGACAACAGTTTGGGAAATCCAGAGTCCAAATATTTCGAGCTGTTCAAAATATAATAATGATCGCCAGCACGATCAATGATGTTTGTAGGTTTTCACCGTCGTTCAGAATCTTCTGGTTCATGTTTTCTGGGGTAATTTTCCGAGTTTTTATGATCTTTCTGGCCTACGTTTCGGACTGAATAAATATCGGCTTGCAATACCGTGTCGAAAGCAGGGTCAATGTTGCGTTAAGTACTGACTAGCAATTGCCTCAATATGAACCCTGCAATGGGAACCGAAAGGTCGTAAGAACATGGCATATTACCCCAAAAAACACAAACCAGACGACCAATATTTCATAAGCGAACATGCATTAAAATAAGAAATGTTGCAGTTGTAAATGTACTCATTTTGATATTATCAAATGTACATGAATGATTAAATAAACTAAAAATAATTTATGGGCCAAAGACGCCACCTAATTTCAGTTTTCGTCATCAACCTCAGGCCTTTCCCATTCTTCACCAATCACTTCTTCCCATCGCCTCCCAGAACACATCCGGATCTTCACATCTCCCATCTCACCTCTCCACATCTTCCTATCTCTGCGGTCATTTCCTTTTCCTCTGTAGTGACCACCTGTTCTCAAGGGTCCAATTCATTTCCAAATTAATTGGTAATACTTTTCTGTGTCACTGACCCTCGTTTTCCCCCTTATCCACTCACTGCGTATTTCTTTACACGTAATGTGATACCAAGCATTCGACACTCCATCGTTTTTTGACCACTCGGCTCTGTACATGTATGCAGGCATAACACACCAGTCGGAAACTTGGCTATAGACATTTTTTTCTATAATTTGGTTGATTCAAATGATTTTACAATAAACGTATCGTTAATGAACTAAAAATTTCTCATTCATTCATTCTTTTAGATAAATTTTAAGAAAAGTGAAGCAAATGAACATATCTTCTATGGCTGAAAATTTACGAAATTCTGATTGACATTAGAACATTGACGGGCAGTTTTACAAAAAAATACGTATTGTTGAATTTAAAAATGTAATATCTCGGGATATCTTTGATTAATAAAAAATTTGTTCTACAAATATTAAGTTCGTATGTTTTATCGATTTTGTCAAAAAATATCAGCTGACGAAATTTTTTTATTCAATCAGCTGTTTTCGATTTACCTGATTAGACCCAGAAATGGGTGATTTTTTAATCAACTTTTGCAGTTTGATTGTTTCCAATAATTTTATAATGAAATTTTAGACAAGATTTTTCTAGTTTTTATGTAAACAATTTAGGTATATATCTCAGTCGCGACATATCTTCGCTTTTCAGATGTGATCTCCAAACAATGGTACATTGTTTGGAGATCAGATCTGCAGAAAAACATACTCCAAACAACAAAAAGCAAACTGAATGGTAATTTCTCACCAGGCTGATACGTCACCGTTTCTGCTTGATGTACTTTTTTTAAATATCGTATAGAGCACCAGATATTAAATTATGATACATTATTTTTGTAAGAAGTATGAAAAATTATCACATTTATTGCAGTACCATTCTATTACTGTTTTATGTTATTAATGTTTTATGTTTCAACACCGGTTGGGCTTAGAGGTACATTATTTATTTTCGTTATTCGATGGATAAATTGAATATTAAAATATTCAATGCCGATTTACGGTCTCCCGTGAATAAGGATAGCTACTCTTATTCATTTATTTATTATTAGGTTACCTTATCAAAAAAGGTTAGATAATATGTTCAGAAAAATAAAGCATTTTTTTTTTCAATTGGTTGAGCAACGTTGTAGATTGACATTTAAAAAAATAAATTAATAATTATTTTGTTTATATGTAGGTACTTATATTTTACATGTTTCGGATAAACCTTTCCAACGTCAGGATGTATTATAAATGTCAAAATATCAAAATGAATGATTTGATATTGTGATATTTATAAAACATCCTGATGACTCTCGAAACGTGCAGGTGTAATTGATAAATATAAGTATATATAAATAATTATGAAATCATTTTTTCTAAATAAAGCATATTTTTTTAAAATATTAATGATATCAATTGTCGTTTATAAATAGATTGTAAAAATATTCACGACCAAAAGGGTTTAAAAGAACTTTCATTAAAATGAATCGCCTACCTTCTAACAGCATCGCTTTTCTCTGTGGAATCGTGCAAAGAACACATTACTAAAAAAATACTGCTGAAGTCGTACGGCTGCTAGCGAGCCGCATGTAAAGAGTGAAATAATAATTTCAATGGCGACAGAAATAGAATGTATTTCCGTGCCTTTGTACGTCTTCTTTATCAACTCTGAATGATTTAAAATAACAACACACTTATCTTAATCGCAGTGCGATCGCATTCAAATTCACACAATACAACGCGGATAAGATCGCACTGGTGCTTTGAACTTTTTCAATTCTCGGAAGCTCCTCCGAGGAAGGAATGTACCCCTAAAAACGACACCGAGCATCTGTTAAACTGCGACCACCTCGCAGAAATGGAAGACGAAATAATCTGAAACCTCGGTGCTAGGGAAAATTGCATGGTGTTTTTGACTCGGAGCCCTAGAAACCAGCGAGAGAGTTGATGCTGGTGGATCGTGTTTGCGATCTGCCGAACTCATTTTAGCTCTGAATCCGTTCCGAGTATCCGTTGTGTTAATGCGCCGGTTGGAACAATAAGAAAGCAGAGTCCACCCCGTTACAAAGACATTATTGTTTTTTTAAGCAGATGAATACTTCTCCATTTTTGCCGGTCTCCCAAGACGCGTTAACACAGTAAGAAAGAGTTGAAAAAAGAGAGAAAAAAAAGGTTGAAAAAGTGATTTCTTTGAATGTTCATCAGAGGCGTAACTCCACACAATCCAAGCTGGGCATAACTATAATTTCCGCGAACAAATCGCACTCCTGAGACAACACCACTACTCACCGAAAAATGCCGGATTTTACTTGTGCACACCGAATCAACTGCCTGGTAAGCGTTTATAATAATATTAGACTCTCATGTTTCTAGCTAGTACTTTTTATTTATAAGTAAGTTATGCAAATTATCGCTGTGTGCAATGTACAATATTTTCAAAATATCTAGATCACTGCCAAATATTAAATAAATAATAAATTATATATATTAAAAAGTATATATTATGTATGTATGTACTAACCATTCGGTTTGATGCAATTAGGTTTGGATTAAAGTTGAGATAAAGAAATAAAAAAGTTGTAAATTTAAATACGATTTACTCAGGTCAATTACATTTGCGGTGTTGTTTTAAGGGTGCGATAAGTAAATTGATTATTTATATGGTGTATTATGCATTCAGTATAGTAATCTGGCATAGCAAAAACTTAATATAATGAATTCATAGGCTCAACCAACGTACAACGCACATACACGCACACATACACACACACACTCACACACACACACACACACACACACACACACACACACACTAAATACATCACCTTTAAGTAAGTAATTTTATGGATAATATTGTACGCGATTAATAATTAATAGATGTATGGAGCAGATATTATTTAAATGTTTTTAATCTTTTTTTTTTGTAAAACCTCTTCATGCGTTGTAAGCTATAATTAAAAAATATACATACGTATAAACAAATTAAATTAAGTAAATATTACAGATTAACATAAACTCGTCTAAAATGTTTAAACACAATGCAATAAATTGTAGTAATTTATAACATACTAACTTAATAATACATTATAACTTAATAATATTAAACATGTAGTTTTGCGTGTACGGGATACATTAGTTAGAATATGTGTGAGCGTTTGTGAACAGTATGACTGTGTAAACAAAATAAAAAGAACAGAAAAATTTGTTCTGAATGTTATATTTCGGACTAATATGATAAATATAATTTAGGTATAAGTGAAACAGTGAGATACATTGAAAAATAATTGATTTTTTCGAATAAGAATGATATGTTTATGTATGTTAAGTTCAAATTGGCTATTAGAACGTTGTTTCCAGTTGCCTGAAAGATATATTCAGATGTTTGGCCGGATGACTGCCTAAGGTACATCCTTCTTCTAAAACCTTCTGTAACAAGAAGGCCTAGAAAATTTTCATAAGTCAGTTGCTAGAGTGGAGCCTATAGAGGAGCCACCGGGAAGGAAAAGATTACAGACCAAAGGAGAGACTTGCAATGACCAGGGAATGTCCTTAAATTAGAGAAGGAGTTTTTAGGATAGCAGAGAATTGGATAAGATGAGCGGTGGTGGTAGCTAACCTTCATTAGTTGAAGTGAGCAGAAGAAAAGATTAAAAAAAAAACAAGAAGTTAATTCTTATTCTGCTGATATATTATATACTACATATGTATATGTAGATATGTGCGATTAAATGAGCAGTTAAGGCGATTATAATATGTATTTTTTTGTATATATATATATAATATATATAATATGTATAATATAATATATATATATGTAGACTTTTGAAGTAAAAAAGTTGCCGACCATGTCATAAAAAGAGTTGGAAAACCACACAAAAAATAAAATATAATGTTTTTTAAAACATAAATTGTAAGTAAATAAAATGTTGGATTTTGAAATAATTTTAATAAGTTTAGGATACTACGTTTACTTTATAATATTATTCAGAAAAAAAAGACATCTCATAATGCCATTCAGTCGTAAAATGCCCACAAAGTGAAGCAATTTTCTTAATTTTTAAAACATCGTAATTTATTAATTGATTTAGTTTGTGTCATTTTAACAAGATGTCCATATTTAAAATATATAGAACTTTATGAATGAATTTATAAATGATATACATATTTCAATACAAAAAATGAAATCACAAACGCAAGAGAAGATGCGAGAAAAATGGTGAAAATTGCTCATTTTGCAGAACGATCGCCTTAAGAAAATTTGTTCTATACTTAATTTGATTTATTTTATACAAATTTAAGAACACACTTGCTGGAAATGATTTTGGTGTTGATGTGTTAAAAAATTCAGATGTACTCCCAAAACGCTACCGATCTATCTAAGCTAGCCGCCTTCTTTTATCGTATCAATATTGCATGGCCGGTGGTGCGATGCGCTTGCGTGGCGTAATAAACCATCCAGTGATCTCCGCTAGAGGGCAAAGGGTTAAACCCGGAGATGTGAAGCAAAGGTTGCATCAAATGTCAGCCGTGGACCTGCCCTTTAGATCAGTACACTTTGATAAGTCAGGCCTAAGGAACATCTTTGCGGGCGCGCGACAAACAGCCGTCGGAGCGTTTAGGGGTGATGTATTAGATTCATGCTGACGTCGCGGAGATCAGATCTGGAATGATGGAATGCAAACGATGCATTGAGCAAATGACGCGTGAGTTCTTCGATTTTAGTATGAACGGCCCTGTCGTAAATATAACCGTTAGAGCGGTCCGCGGTCGTTCGATCGTTGATCGCGGGAAATAAGCTGACAGGTTATATGGTCGTATAAAATATTATGTCAGGACGTAATCGTCGAGTAGAAAATAACTCACGGTTAATTCGGTTTCGGAAAATTATTACGTGTACACAGGTTGGCCACAGAAAATACTTCATTGATTATGTCAGGTTAGTAATCAAAAATTAGGGCGTAGCGAATTATAATCGGGGCGGCTTTTTAAACGATATTTTTATTACATACTTAGTTTCCTTAATACTCATTGTGCAAAATATTAATTTGCCATGCTTAAATTTTCCATTATATTATATTTAGATAGGGAAAGATATAGAAATGCGGCACTAAGATAACTAACTAATTAACTATATCATCATGACGTTTCTCCGAAGGGATAGGCATAGAGGATAGAACATCACTTGTATCCTGGTAAACCACTTTAGTCTCATGCACTTTCGTTCATCTTCTTAGTCACCCCTCTTAATTTGTTAAATCTTTTAATACAGCCATATATTTCGTTTATCCGATTATGCCAGGTCCTCCGCGGATGATCTCCGTTTCTGGTGCCTTTTGCACTCACCTCATAATTTTTCTTTACCATTCTTTCCGCATGGTCAAACCTCACAACTGCTAGACTTACTTCCTTTTAAAGATTCTTATAGGCCATAATTATATTCAGGGCACCATTTACTTTGGTTCCCGAATTCCACTCTCCTTTTGATGTCGATGTCTTGCCGTTTCTAATAAACTTTCGAAATACCCAAACTCGTTCACTCGTTCTTAGATGCACACACAAACTGGTTGCTTAGCAGACGAAATGAGGGCGCATGAGGGTTGTGTAATGAAAAAGGCTCACATGATACGAGTAGCTCATCATCATCATCTTCATCCCCTTGTCCTAGTAGGGTCGGGGGCACAAATACTCGACAAGTGTAGATCATATCAAAGTTTTTTGTAGTTGTGTCTGTATCGTGTTTAACGTTAATACAAGGTTTTACGATAGATTCAATGCTTCGCTCTCTGAAAAATGGGCGATCAACAATCATTAGTGGTGCTGAAGGTGTTTCTTAGAATTGACATGGATAGGATACGTAAAAACTTTTTCTCAATATTCTCTTCATTTAATTGGGATCAATGATGACTATTGGATTAAAAAGAAAACCTAGTAAATAAACTGACTAACTGCGCAGTCCTCCACCAAAGTAATTTTTCATATTTAACTTCTCACGCACGCTTTTCGGTTGTTGAAACTTTAAACAGGGTCGTTCTCCAACATAAAAACGATCCACTAATTCTACAGTTCTGTACCCGACATGATTTCCAAAAATATTCGCTATTAAGCTTCGGATGCGACTTGAATAAATTGAAACAAGGAGAGGCGGCCGTACCGAGCATGTACTGGGCTATTAATTTGGGCAATAATAGGGCGCCCTCAACAGGCACCTCCGCGCGCGGGCTGGGGCGGGGTGGGTTCAGGCAGTAAGGCATATTTGATCTCAAGTGGAAGCCTTTATTTCCGCAGGGGCGGATTTATTTTACGCATAAATTTTGTCGTTTATAGACTTGTTCTTACGACAATATAAATTAATGGCTATTGCGGAGACTTTGAATTGATTGTTCTTCAAACGGGTAAATCTAATTTACATGCTTACATAGTAAAAAAGGAAATTTTTTGATAATGCGTTTAAAGTTTATCTTAATTACTTTCACTTCCGCTCCTATATCTGTTGGCTTTAAGATAATTTAACAAAACTTATTATTAATTTAAAGATACTCCGTTTTCTCAACTCATATCGTCGAACTTTTTTTATATTAATACTACACTCCTCTACGCGGATATCTTGGTTTTGTAGTAAACGAATTTTAAAGATAAAGTTTGCGCTAAGACGTTTTAATTCTTAAATTCTATCATTTTATTGAACGTCTTTAACTTAACAAGGCTTTAACAACTGTACAACTTCTTTACTTCATAGTTCAAACTTCTAACTCTTAGTCAGAAATTCTAGCGATATCCTTAATATGTGTAATTCCGGCTACGCCAGTTTGTGTCACCAAGATGGAGTCAATTTGTGATGAAATAAGCTCATGACATGCACAGAAATTAAACGTGTATAGTGCAAGTGGCGAACAAGCAAAAAAACAAATTGTTATAAATTATCCAAGAGATTCTGAGCATTTGCCTATAGCACTATATTTAAAGGAAGTTTTTCTCTCAATTGTTCGTAATATAATTCATTAATCAGAATAAGAAGAGGATCCTGATAGCTATAAAACAGGAAACTGCTGAATAAGAGCAAATGCTTGATTGTCTTTATTGGCCATGAAAGAGGAAGTGCTGGGCTGAAGAAGAAAAGGTGTGGAAGGTTTGGAGGAGATTTTTCGGATGGTACAGGACCGCTAGATGCTTGGCAGAATGGTCCTCAATATCCTTTGAGAAGAATAATATTCATTCAGAATATTTAGAATTTGTTCAAATTTACAAAGTACTGCATTTTTAACCCAGGGGACATTCTTAGTCAAGATATATTATAGATATCTCGTAGAGACAAGATTATATTGCAATCAAAAAAAGATACCTCATTAGTGACATCTGTATTTAATTGAGGGAATCAAAAGTTTTGGACGCTGGTTGCGCTAAATGATAAATTACATCACACATGTGAAAAGGGTTGTGAAACTTAAATATATATACGACTTCCAAAAATTTTATAGATGTGATACTCTATCGTGGGTGGAGATGGTGAACATTACATTGTGTAAAGTGATCACTTAAGCTAGTCGTACGATAGGTCGTAAGTCTTATGAATATATCTTGAATACTATTCATATTTATAAGAGAAATGCTTTAACAGAAAAATACAGCAGATACCCACATTTATCATTGGCTTAAGTTATATTTTTGTATTGTTAATCATAAAAAAATATTTTCAGTTTTAATAAATTAACTTTTGCACTTCATATCCTTTGAATTATATTTTTTCCGTAAGAGAGGTGCTGCTCTTCTTGTCAGTAGTTGTAATTTACACAATATGGTGAGAATAACTGCACCTATGTATAGAAACTGAAGTTGTGACAATAACAATCTCAACATGCATATAAAATTAAGTTAATTAAAAAAATATTATTGCATTTTACCACAAGTGTCTACCATTTTAATGAATGATAATAAATTTTTTTTTGTGTTACTCTCAGTTTTAAGAAATTCGAGTCCACCCCTTATTGGACAAACCTAAGGGCGACTGAGGCACTTGAAGGCTTTCCTAGAATAATGATCATTGTTTATGTGGCGGAGAAAGGGGAGGGGGTTGCACCTGAAATTTCGCTGTAAATACTGTGTATCAGTTTTGGCGTTACGGTAAGGTACACTCCTCTGCGGAACGTGCGCCCTTGGTAATATGGAAATCAACAGGCATTTGGAAAAATGAATAAAATTGTAATACATCTACCGTCGGTACCGTGTCGCTCGCAGCAAATATGCGTATAAATACTTTCAACAAAATATACTACCGGAACAGTAAACTTTTTCGGAATATTGAGGAAATGGAAATAATTTTTGATATTTATATCGATTACTCTGCGGTTATATAATTTCAACAACTAACAAACTTTGTTTAAACTCCATTTACTGTTTTTACCGAGATTTGTATAAAAAATAAATTTATTTGAAATTGCTGCACATCATTAAATGTAGATAAAACGGCACGTAGTTCAATTATTAGAATAAAAGATTAACTAAGAGGCCTTAGTTATAAGGCTTTATCAGTATTCGTCATCTACATTGTAGAGTCAGGCCACGTATTTAAAAAAGTAAGTGCCAATGAAATGTTATATATGAATAATACAAGTCTAAATCCCTCATTACTAAATCTAATGTAATTAACCCATTATTTCATATAGGTACTTTCCATTCAAACTGTTCCTGTTTAACTACACTCCACGCCCCACCCAAAAAAATAATTCTTAACAAATTTAATTTATGGAACATTTGTTGTGCGTCCATCCTGATTCTGCGAGCAAGATCTAAACCAGTAGACGTTTAAAACAATCAATGTGGATTATACTAAGTTTGTTAGTATTTGAACATAATAAAGGCAGATTAAATTAATTATTTTGAGTATCTTATATATTTAATTTGATCACTATCGCTAAAATGCGAAATAAAAATAAAATACACTTATTATTGTGCACTTGTGCATTTCATATTTTATTACAAACATCGTCAGTCGTAGCTGATAAAGAAAACTTTCATTAAATGGTAGGTACAATAAATTGTTTCCAAAAAACAAATTTCAAGAATTTTTTTTTTCAAAATACGAGCAGTTTAAGAAGTATCGTACTTGCCAACATGTTTCAAATGGTTTCGATTTAATAAAAACTTCAACTTCTAATTTGGTTTGTAAATACTCCTCCCATAAACTCGAGCTTTTGGATTGTATTATGGTTAGTATAATCGAATGTTTAGAATGTAATAACATAGGCGTAATTTATTTTATAAAAATCATTATATGGATCTGGTGTACAAAGTAAGTATAAAATAACTTGTCGTTTATGTTGTTTATGGTTGTGTATCGTTGTAAGAATGACCGAGCAGTTAAGCATATCGTAATTGTATCGATTTATCGTTAGTATATTCGTGTTTGAACATATTTAAACTAATACGTTCGTAAATATCATATAAATATTTTAAGTAAGAGTTTCGGATTGCAAATTAGAGTAGTTACAAAGCAAATTATGAAATAAAACACAGAACTAACAACTCAACTATAGTAGTTACAAAGCACTTACTGTAAGAGATTATCTAGAGAAAAAAGCGATTGCCTAAACAGGTAGTCCTGCCTATTCACTTGACTCTCAGCTTCCTGTGAGATCTGACTATTTCTGAAATTAAATGCTTGTTTTAACTAACTAACTAACTAACCATCACGCCGTTTCCCCGCAGGGGTAGGCAGAGTGGATTGAACGCCACACTCTTCTATCCTGGCACACCACTTTTGCTTCGGCTACATTCATACAAATAGAAATGTTCTAACACAACTGATATACAAGGAATGTGAGACCGATATTAAACGCCGTTTAAGTCAACGTGTAGGGAGAACATTGAAGGCGACAGAAGCCACTAGTATAGAAATACACCACCACACCTATACTTTAAAAGAGCATTCCAATAATCAATTACCCTGTATGAGGTATTATTTTCGCTCCCGTAATGGAGCTCAGTAAGATAGACAACAAAATTTCTTGAATAACACATCAAGATTCTAATATTTTATAGCGACAGACTATGTAACTTACCTTCGTTTTAATATTTTCTTAATCTCCCAGAACGTTTTTTCGACATTATATTGAGTTTAATTAATACTTAAATAATATAAGCAAAAATTAAAACATTTTCACTGCGTTCGCTCGACTTTAAATGTTATTTACCGAACTCAAAGCCTCGCATTAATAACAATATTATTAGAACTGTGCATCAGATGACTTGGTTCACATTGGAAATTTCTGCGTTTAAAGGTCGTAAGGATTATGCTTTGACCTTTAAACATGTGTCATCAATAACACGATGTGTTTATGCATACACTATTCTGTATAAATATTAATGATATACTTAAGGGATTGACCTTCAATGGAGTTTCGTCAGGTTGAATTCTCATCTGGAAAAAAAGACGCCATCGCTGAGAGCGTTCGTTCTTTGTATGGCCAAGTAAATTCAATGGATAAGAAGCAACAGAGAAATGCTTATTTCGAGTGTTTGATCAAGGTTCGATTACATGCTCGTTTAAAGCAACTAGCTGTGCCCGCGCGTAGTTTTTTAGTGCACTGTTTGGATTGTCATAGAACTTTCACGAACCTTCCAGAACATTCTCTTTCCAGAACTTTCAAGAAATATATCGAATGCACAGGATGCTATATACGATTCTAGACACACCGATACATTCCGCCACTCAGTTTAGAAACTTATAGAACTTTCGGGAATTTTCTAGAACCTTCTCCTTCGAAAACTTTCTAGAGCAGGTTTTTCCGGAACCTTCTAGACTCACCGACGCAGTCGGCGCGCCTATTTTGAAACAATCGCGAAGCATTTCCATAACAAAACAATGTGCTAGAAAGCACATTTTCGTCACCCACTTCCACCCACGCACAGCTACCCCCACCAAATTCGCATATTTTCGATGTGACACCAAGGGCTATCCACCACCATAACCACCGGTGGGTGGTTGTGGAGAAAACTTGGCGAGTGGGGAAACACGGGTTTCTTTATATATATATATATTGATTGATTGATTGTCATATCCCATGTTTGATATAAAATTGAATTAATGCGTAGGTATATTTGACAGGTAAATCTTTCAAACAGTACTTTCGGTTTATTATAACACACCCATAGAAGGCGTTTCACCATCTGTTTCTGTTATTTAACTCTCAAATTCTTACATGATTTCTAAGTTTCATCGATATTTTTTTTATAAATGTTACTCATGTCATCCGTTGTGAATATAATACATGGTCTTTAACAAATCCGATTTGTTTCATTTCTCGACAGACGACGATCAAAATAGTAATGAACCACGTAATCCTGAGATGAAAGAGCCCTGCTCGTTACATAAAAAAAACTCATCCATAAAAACCAAGTTTTTATATACTCGCTTTCTCATTGAATCAGCTTTCGTGTCAATACACGCGTCGGGCTAATTACTCATTTGTATTGATTCCAATTTGAAAAAAAACATTAAAATTTCGAAAAATCCAAAATTATACTACATTTATTAATTTTTTTTGAACGAAAATTTCTTAGACCATTTTTATCATAGCCACGAGTCTGCTTGTAAAGTTTCAGCTCGATCGGATCACGGGAAAAGGGTTAAAATTCAAAGATTCAAAGTTTTTTCGTCAGACAAGCAAGCAAGCAAGCAGACGCTACGAGTTAAAAGAAAGGGTGTAAAAATATAAAAGAAACAAAGGTTTTTATTACAACATATAAACATCGTAATATTTAATATATATATAAATGTGAAATACTATATATTTTATATATATTTTCGTATATTCTTATCTCTTACGTTGAATTCATCTTGTACTGTTTTAAATAGTACAAGATGAATGAATGAATGTACTGTTTTAAACAGTACAAGATGGACAGTGCGCTTTGTTTTCGAACTGCCATTTGTTGTTTTTGTATTTTGAACAAAGACCAGAATAAAAAATTGGCGCACCAATGTTCACTATCAAATCTCCGAATGAATAAAAATTCATACGCGTACGCTCACTCATCCTTACAGAACTTTTATTTTACATTAACCATGCGTTTTAACTAAGTAACGATTGCCCCCGTTATTTCTCTGATAAATAAAACACGTAGCATTATGTAATTTATTAAATATAATAAAACAATGGTATGGAAAATAAAAAGTATTATTTAGGTACAATAACCTTAATATGCGATACGTTCACGAAAAAAAACGAGTCAAATTCATATACTCGTATATATTTTGCAATGATTTAAATGTTTTTCAAAAAGTCGATCGGCTTTAGAGGTCCGTGCCATACGACGATAATGCCATCGCGAGCTTTCGTGAGTACTAAAATGTATCCACAATTTATGGAAAAAATCGAGGCATTAAAACAAAAAAATGCTGACAGATGCGAAAAGCTTTCATGATAAAAATGCGTTACCTTTTTATATCCCAAACACCGCCGTATTCTATCTACCTGGCGTTTAATGCATCAACTTTTCCCTATTTTCATCGCCTCCCACCCCGGCAAACCACCCCCACCCCGCGCCGCGGCCCGGCCTGCGCAGCCAATGAGCTTTCCCTAAGCGCCAGTCGAGAAGCAGACGCTTCGTCGGAAGCTCGTCGCGTCGCAACCCGATGTAAACACTTCGCGAAAACATTTTGGGTACAAATATTGTGGAATCGCTTGAATTTATTCGATGGTATCTTCGTGACAGGGTTGTGTACGATAAACTGTTGATTTAATTTACAAAGTGAAAACTTTTTCAAATTTGTTAATAAATAATTAAGTGTTTGTGTTCTTAGGAAAATGTTTCTCCTGGATTTGATACCAAAAAGGTAAATAATAACCATATATTATATATTTTTTGTTAGATTTTTTGTTGTCGAATTATGTTTACGCTTTATATAGTTTCGATTGTATTCCTATTTGTTTTTCAATTGTTTACTATGACGATTGAAGACCTAAATTATTTTTATGGAGAAGAAAATGGGAAGAAATATCAGCGAGTCTTCACGTAGTTCCCATATGGAACGAGGGTCGAATAATTCGGCTAGTCAAGCGTTAAATTATCAAATTATAATAAAGGAATAACGAATTTGAAAAAAAATACTATGACAAAGGTGACAGATTATCACGAGAGTCCTTGATTTTCCTGCAGCTGAAATAAGAAACTTTGAAAACAATGTTAATATATTTTGATACGAAATAGGTATGCAAGTTTCAGTTTTGCATTCACATTCCGGCAGTTTTGCTATCGTATTAGAATGATTTCACTTTTTATACAATCTTTATATATTGTACTTTTTCAGTGTTATCGTATTTGCATTCTTATTGTCTTGTTTTACTATTGCATTGTTTATACCCTTTTCTTACAGAATAAAACTACAATAGCCATACTAGTAATGTAATTATATCTATTAAAATGTATATTAATAGTATTATTTACATACATGTATACACACTAAGTTAAATTATCATGTTTATTACATATCTAATTAAGTGTTTTGAAGACAATGTGATGTTAAGAAGTATTGATTAGATATATTGAACCCATCATCTAGTGTCTAGAGTAATAGATATAATAAAAGAAGGATCGTTGAGGTGGTTTGGTCACGTAGAACGGATGAGTGAGGAAAGGATGGTAAAGAAGATTTATGAGGCGAGCGTTGATTGCGGAGGGCGTCCACGTCCAGATAAGTCAAATATTGGTGGATGGTTCTGTAAGAAGCTTCAATCATCGAAGAGTACGTATGCATAAGAAGATGTATGAATGTGGACGAAACAAAAGTAGTGTACCGGGACAGGGAATTATGGCGTTCTATCCTCTCTGCCTGCCCCATTGGGAAACGTGTTTTTAGTTAGTTGGTCTAGGTGGAAAATATCTGCATAATTTATACTTACACATTACATAATTTATTGATATTGATTATATTTTTATTTTGATATTATTATTTTTGTTTTCCTGATGAAGAAGCCATTGGCTTTGAAACATGTTGATTTTTTTCAATAAATAAGTGGTTTAAACAAAGTTAATTTATATTAATTATGATATTGATTATTTTGCGTTGCCATTCAATATGTTAATTATGGGTAAATGGCATATTGAATCATTTTATTAGAGTTTATAAAATTATTTGTTCAAATTTCGATATCTGAAAAATATACGCAGAATAAGAAGAGACTGGGAAGATTTCTATGTAATCTAAAGAAACGGTATCGGATTAGGGTACTGAGCGGATTATGGAAATGGGATAAACGGTCCTGTTCCCTCTGACAAGAGATTTGTAATGGGTTATTAGAAGGTACCAACATTTACGAGTACTAGTATAAGACCGAAAGTGTTCAGCGGAAATAGGCTTGTTAAATGTGAGAACTAAGTAACTGACCATCGCACCGTTTCCGAAGGGGTAGTTGGAGAGGGTAGAATACCATACTCTTCTATCTTAGCACACCACTTTTGCTTCGGCTACATTCATATATCTTCTCATGCATGCTTTACGGTTTGCGACGGGCTTTTAACAGGGCTGTCCTCCAATATTTATAGTATCTGACCGTGCCAGGTCTTTCACGGACCCCCTCTACTCCTGATGCTTTCAACACTTGCCTCATATATTGTGATATCTTGGGTCTTCGGTAAAATACCCCGGTTTTCGTCTAGATCTTTATAGACAATGAACAATGGCGGCCGAGTCTCGATGCAATAAAAAGCCCGCGATCTAGGGCGCGCGTCCTTATAAACACATTCTCTCTCACACACTCTCTGTCTCTTTCATTCGTCTCTTACGTTGCTCAGGTCTGTTACATATATTTATAACTGTCCTTTTCTAGCTTATACGTTCCACATGACCAAAATGTGAGAACATTTTAGGCAAACAATGCCTGTAATGAAGGGAATAATGTTAACGAAGTCTCTTTTGCAAAATCAATACAAATCGGCAAATACCACGGGGAACCTTGTATAAAAAATATATGTAGATATGATCCTTACTATAGGTGTGGAAGTGTAGAGATATCAAGCTCCGTTTTAGATATCGGAAAATCCCTCGCTGCCTATGTCTGTAAAATAATAGTATGGACATTCATTGCAATCATATCCCTCTATAGCAGTGGTTTCCAAAGCTGACAGGACCGGGACCAACCCGTCTCCTGCTTCACATTTTCCCAATTCGTATTGTAACCATACGAAACACTGTTCATTTAAGTATTAATTAATTGAATACTAGCGAAAACCGCGCTATGTAAATGATCCAATTATTAATATTATTATACATCTATTCGTTTCTAATCACCTCAAAAGTATATTGATTTTAAAATCTCCACTCTTGTTTGAAATTCAGTTACAAAAACGTTTATATAGATTTCGTGTATTGAATAGTGGTGCATTCGTTTATAATCACCTCAAAAGCATATTAATTTTAAAATCTCCCAGGTCTTGCGACCGGCTATACCACGGCTTGGAGACCAAGTCAGAGGTTGCGCAGCCACAGAAGCGTTTCTGTAAAACCTACTACCTATTAATAAAAATATAATTTATTCACAAAAAGGAGACGGTCTTCCACAGTACGAATTAACATTAATTTTATGTAAAAAATGCACGATCGAACATACTTTTGATAATGTTACGTGTGATGAATATCATTCATCATGTGAAAAATGATTTACACACATGTCTGAAATGTAGGTACCGTTGCGGTGGTGACACATGTCCATGTCATATCTAAAAGGCGATTGCCGTCCGTGGACTGGCGTTGCCTTGGTGGTTACATTTTCATAAGTATTTTTTGTTAACAATACACAGTATATACCACGACTACTAGCATAGTACACATATCATACCTTGTAACGAGTTTATACTTGGATGTCTATGAATTTATATAAATAATAATAGGACATCTGGCTTACATGATCGTGCCCTGAATATTGCGGAAATTTTATATCCTCTCTGTTTTCAGGATAACCAGATTGGTAATTGTTATCCGTGCATAGATCAGATGGAAAGTAGGTAAGTACATATTTATGTACGTAAAGTTCATAAATATGTACGAGACATTTGTTAAATATCATTATAGCAAAAATACTGACTTTAATTGAATATTTTTTTCAATTTGTCACGTAAAAATTGACGAACTATGCGATCGGTTTTATTCTTATTGCTTTGCGTTAATAATTATATTTTTGATGTTTATAGCGTTAACTTTGTGGTTGGACGTAATAATTAATTAATTAAAATCTTTGTATTGACCGCTTGGAGTAACGTCTACCGGTTTCGTAGATAAAGTGGTATCGAAACTGGTAGACGTAGAGTTACTTCAAGCGGTCAATACAAAGTTTTTTAATTAATTAATAATTATATTTTGATCGCTATTATATACTATGTAACATCGTACACATCATCAATTTTCACGAGATGACATTTGGCAGATAGATGTCTTGATTTTTCTTAGAAACGCATGCTTTATAAGTACCTATATCCGTTTATTTTTGTATCCTGAGAATGGTTAAAAGTAATAAAATGGAAGGATCAGACGTGATTGTTGTGATAGCGCAAAGGAATGAGAATAGACCTGTGTTTCTGGTTCTTTCAACACTCACGTCATATTTCTTTCTTATCGATCTTTCCTGACTGACTATTTCACGTGACAAACCACTTAAGAAACTACAAAAATCTGTAGTTTCTAGTTCATCGTGATACATGTGTACTATTGGCATAATTTTAACATGGAATCTAGTGTCGATAAGTATTATCTCTCTTTTGCTATTTGATACGCGCAAGAATGTGTTCACTTTCTACGAGGTTTGGTTGGAGGAATATCCGCAGGGCTAGACCTTTACGTTCATATGTTAGCACTTGAGGATTTCAAATATTGAGCGGAATATCAAAGTGTATATTATAGATATCTCACAGAGACGAAACTGTATTAATTATGGGAAAGTAGGTATAGAAGTCATTTGGGTGTACACAGGACTTATGACCTGTCTTTTTATGGTTGGCTTAAGTGATCACTTTACACAATTGTAACATTCGCCATTTCCACCCATGATAGAATATACCATGCTTATTCATTTTTTGGAAGTTGTATATATGTTCAAATTGCGTAGAAAGCTTTCATATATACTCAAAATATTCTGAATTGTAAATACTGGTAAAAAGGAATTTAATAAAAATTGGAAATAATATTTCCTG
The DNA here is from genome assembly GCA_016648135.1 of Agrypnia vestita. NCBI lineage: Eukaryota > Metazoa > Arthropoda > Insecta > Trichoptera > Phryganeidae > Agrypnia > Agrypnia vestita. Next base: position 19,647 of record JADDOH010013239.1, on the reverse strand, counting down.
GCGTATCCTAGTGTAATGCAAGTAATTCGGATGAATTTCATTACACAAAAAAAGTATATTGCTTCCAAAATTCCGCAATCAATTGTAGATTTTCTCATTAGCGACATCTGTGGGGATTTAGGGGAATGAAAATGGCTTTGTACAGGCCGCATGGAAAAGGCGCTTACAACTCATATATGAAAGCTTTCTACGCAATTTGAACATATATACAACTTCCAAAAAATGAATAAGCATGGTATATTCTATCATGGGTGGAAATGGCGAATGTTACAATTGTGTAAAGTGATCACTTAAGCCAACCATAAAAAGACAGGTCATAAGTCCTGTGTACACCCAAATGACTTCTATACCTACTTTCCCATAATTAATACAGTTTCGTCTCTGTGAGATCTATAATATACACTAATTGATTAATAATGTCTCTGTGACATAAATCCAGCACTGTTCTGAAAGATTTGAACAAACTCAAAATATTCTGAATATCAAAGTGTTTGGTTTCTGCAATATTATCTGATGTGAACGTATTCAAAGCGTTCTTATTAGGAATTTGCTCGCATGCACACAATAATATGTTGAAGTGTTTAGAAAATCTTTAAGATTACGGTGAAAAAGAAGCATCTTGAATTGAGTTTTATAAATAAGCATCCGCAACGATCCATGGAGAGATCCATGCTTGGAGTAAGCCTAAGAGATAGAATTAGAAACGACGAATTTAGACGCAGAACTAGAGTAGTGGATATCATGGATCGTGTAGCGAAGCTAAAAAGGCAATGGGCAGTACACGTTGTAAGACAGGATACTAGAAGATAGCCTCCCAGAGTTCTGAAATGGAGATCTTGGGAAAATAAAAGACGCATCGGAAGACCTCAAAAGAGATGGGCCGATGATATTGTCGCTGTGGGGGAAAAGAAATGGCGACAATTAGCCAAAAATAGGGAAGAATGGAAAAATAAGGAAGAGGCCTATATCCAGCAGTGGAAAGACGAAGGCTGATGAAGAAGAAGAAGAAGAAATAAGCATTACAAATGAATTTGGGAATAAAATATGGCGAAATATGGTAGCTCAGGAATACATCTAAAAACTCCGTAGATATTAAGGTTAGGGATGTACAAATAAGGACTTATTGCAATTGAAGCCATTGTAGCATTGTCGACAGAATTAAAATATGGCTTGGGTACGAGGAAGGCAAAAAAAACATGTGAAGTGAGAAAATAAGTAGTCGCATGAGAAGATTTTCGGAAGTGAAGAGGACCGAAGTTTGTGGAATTTAACTTCGCTGCCTGCTTCTAGGAGATATGTCGTGATGTTAAGTTGGCTAGATAAACTAATAATATTACTCACATTCTATGCATCTACCATATAGCTAAACACGTTAGTTAACAGAAACACCTAAATATTGAAATCATATATATTTATATTTCCGCTTTCTTTCTGAGTGAGGTTTTATTAAAACGTTTTTCGTCTTAAACCATAATTACGCACGATAATAATTATCAGGTGGCTTTTGTTTGCATAATGTATTCTTCCTAAATCTGACAAAGTATACGTGTTCTGATTTTGAACACACGCTAAACGGTATCCACATTGTAGAAGGTTCAGCCATATTCTAGACTTATGGCAGGGGAGGTGGTAATAATATTTGTAGAGCACGGTTTACACTTTCCAAGAAATATAAACGTATGTATTTAATACAACCAAATGGTATAAGGAAATATTATATTACGGGCAAAGATAATAATTGGAGGTTACTAATCAAATAATGTACTTCGTAGAATTTATGAAGGTCTGGAAATAAATAATTAGAGGGTTCATTTTTATAGTAGTATAAAATGGTAAATAGTGATGGTAATTAAAATAATGACTGTCGAATGACAAGTTATGTCATATAAGGATATACATACGTAGGTGCGCCTTTAGTGTGCACGTAAATTGGACCTAGTTATGCAGAAAACATCCAACCCACAAAATGCTAAAAATTAGTTATGTACGGGATTGGATAACTCAATACGATAACTTTATGTGCTGAAAATGTCCAAGCTGTAAAGTGCTATAGTTTTTTGTAAATTCAATATTTTTCTTACTCATACCATGGCCATCACAGTTAAATTAACTCAAGTCGAAAAAAAAGTGGTTCGACTGTTTTTTGCAGCTTTGAATTTACAAATCCTTGGCAAACAAAAATATAGGTTAAAAACATCTACGTGGCACGGGCGCATTATGCAACTTTTCACTTCTACTCTTACTACACAAGAATAATTTTGTAAAAAACATCTTTTAGGAGGTTGAATATTTTCTATGCATCAGCAAATACTTTTTACTTAAAAGTTAGTGAAATTCATAGAACATAGAACCTACATTGGAAAAATAAGTTCGTACTTTTTGACATTTTATAGAAATAATACAATCTGTAAAATGCGTAATTTCTTCATAATAAAAGTTTTTTTCTGTAACTACATTAAATAAACATAAAAAAACACCTCTACAATGAGCCCTATGTAAAAATATTTAATAATCAATTAAATGTCGACGTATTAGGTTTTGTAGGTTAAAATTTTTAGAAACCATTTTCTCAGAACCATGTTTTTTGGTTACATATCTGTATATTTGCTGTTAAGCGATCGGCTATCGCCGATTCATTGGTTCACTTATGGCCGGTTGTTTCAAGTTGGATTAAAGTAAGCGTTCTTTTAAAGTATAGATTTTTACGTTCTCCACCAATCAGACGATCCGTTTTCGTAAAATCTATGCTTTAATCGACCGCTTACTTTGATCGAACTTGAAACAACCGGGCCTTAGGGGTTGCCTCTGCTTGGGGCTGTCCACCTTGATTCAACTGCCAGTTACTGCTGCCCTGCAGCAGTGGCTTGGGAGGCTCTTCTGGTAGTCAGATATACTGCCGCCAGCAGATCTGTCCCCGGGATACTCAAGCCTCTTCCACCGAAGATTCCGGATATCCCTCCGAAAGGCGATAAAAATCCTTATCTTCGTATTAATAAATTTTTCGTGTACAACGTTTTCCTTCGTAATTTCGTGAATCAATATTTTTTTTCTTAAATTCTGCTTACTTACTTACCATCATGCCGTTTCCCCGTTGGAGTAGGCAGAGAGTATAGAGCGCCACACTCTTCTGTCCTGCCTTTTACAACCCTTGCCTCATCCATATTCATACATCTTCGCATGCAAGCTCGACGGTTGTTGAGGCTTCTAACAGAACCAGCTTCTAGTATCTGGTTAATCTGGTCACGTCACGACTTCCGCGGTCGCCCTCTCTTTCTGGCGCCGTCAACACTTGCATTATATATCTTTTTCCATTTTTTCCTCATTCATTCGCTCAAACCATCTGAGCGACCATTTTTAATTCTATTTATTATGCTAAGATCAGCATTACATTCATTCCTATTATCTTAATTCTTTACTCTATCATAAATGGATATGCCACACATACGTCTGAGGGATCTAATCTCCACTGCATTCAATCTACTTTCGTTCCTCTTCTGCAGCTCCAGGCTTCACTTCCATAAATCTTGTAGTTTTGCAAATAAACTTTAATTTTGCAATTGCTCAATATTAATCTTTGATTATTTTTATTTTTATATTTATTGATAACAAACCCCAGCCACGATTGAACATTTTACGTATTGCGTGAGCATGAGACACGCATTGGTTTTGGAGATTAGATTTAGATTATACATATTAAGAGTTAATTAGGATTCGTAGCAGTTCACTTTGATAATTTTTAATCAATAATGATGTTTATTCATCGGTTATTTGGAAAACGTTCACATAGCGATTATTGTAATTAATTGAAACATTTCAGTTTAGAGACAAATGCGCTGAAAGCTTCCCCCACCGGGCTGGAGGGATGAAAGCTCTCCTCCATTGTTGGGTCGGACCTATTGTTTCAGTAATATTTCTAAAGGTCTGTTGTTTGCGAAATGATATTCAACCCTGTTAATCTTCGGGCCGTATTAATAAGCAGCTTTATCGAATAAACAGCCCGTGAGTTTCAGGGCTTTGCAAAAAATATGCGTGCTCTGGCGGTGATAGCACACGCTGCGCGGGTGTGCGTGCACAAACACACACACAGAGGCGCTGTTTGATACGCGCACATGCATGCCAGAGTACATCACCGTTGTATCTAGGCCAGTTATGACGAACCATTTCTTGGCGTGTCAAGAAAAAATAAGTTTTTAATTACAAAATGCATGTCCACAATAAAAATGCGCTATAATATATTTTAGCATCACCATATTTTTGAAACCATGCTTCCCGATATAATCGTCCACTTTCTCATGGTTCAATACTCTCAATAAATAAATTACTGTCATACCATTTCCCCGCAGTGATAGAAAGTACGACTATTATGAGGATTTCGTCACCATATTACGTTTGTTTCCTTGATGTACTTGCGAATTTTCTTAAATTGAGGTATGTATCGATATCTATCTGGTTAACTTAATTTTTTACTATTCTCTCACTGCTAAACTCTATCCTTTCTCTATACTTTGCTATAAACAAACGGCGAAAATTTTTTGTAATTTTTAACCCCTCCTCCCCCTTGTCAGCAAAAGTAAGCAAAACTCTTACTCCCCCCTCCTATGCTTACGTAAACATTTATATATATTTTGTCATCAAATCTGGTCAGATTCCATTATTGTTATTCATGAGTAGCAGTTATTAAGTCTAGAAATAAGGAATTTATAGACTTTAAAGGAATTTAATACATATTTAATATTTATTCAAGCAAATTATTAGCATTGTATTTAAATATAATATTCTGATTACATAAAAGATGTGCTTTTTCCTTTAAAAAAATAGTAAATCCAAATTAACCCCAGTCCATGTCACTTGAATGACATCTTTCTCTTCGAGCCATTAAAACATCTTGGTATTCGTCTAAAGTTTGTACTAGGCACATCAATTCATTAGCATGGCGAGCAGCCACTCTATTGGTCTCACTCTCGTTTCGAAGTGCGTGTTTATTTTTTTATGGATCTTCTTGATGTGACGATTTAATGACTTGACAGAGGTATGATAAAGACCATATGTTTTACATGTTCAAGTTGATAGTTTCCAAATTTTGCAAAAAAATAATAAAAAGTAATTAAATAAATAGTACTCACCATCCATACCCTCCAGCCCCCATGTCATCAAAAATAAGCAAAGCAAAGACACCCCCCACCCCTCTTTTGTACTTACGTAATACTTTAATGACCCCAAACCTGCATTTGCTATTACTTTGTTAATTACTTACTCTACATTCACAAGCTCCAGCTTATCACTGTTGTTGTAGAAATATCGGTTATTGAGTAGTAATGGTAAAAAAGTTATTTTAACTGGTTATTTTCGGTACAGTTATTTCGGATTTGTATCTGATTGTAACGGTGATTGATAACTAAGATATAATTGTTGTCTTGTGCCGATGGTTGCCCGTCAAATTGCAAAAAAATCAGTTGCCAATCATCGACGTAATCAGATACAAATCTCAAATAACGGTTATCGTGTCACCGGTTAAAATACCATCACTATAATTGAGTAATTATTAAAATTACGTCACATAACTTGTTCGAACAGAAAGTCTCTAATTTAATCTTTTAGATACATTTACATATCATATTCGGTACAGTCAGACTAGAGTGGAACGAAGGGAACGGAAAAAAATTCTACTTAATTTAAATACATGTTGCAAACAAAATGTTAAGCCATGTATTCACTAGGGGACAAATTGCTCCTCAACAGCACGCGCGGCATAGAGTCTAGGTGACGTTGCAACGTCGTGCACTGTTCCGCGACGTCGCGCACAACATAGCGCGGCATTTCTACGTGCCGTGGCAACGTTGCCATGCGCACGGTACCCGAGCGAGCTCACTGCAACATTACGCGGAGCGTCAGTACCACGTGGTATGTTTACAAGTGAATACGCATGCGCTGTATCTGTCAAGATGACAATGTGGGGAAACGAAATTGTTCTTGAACTCATCGAGCTGTATCGATCGAAGATCGCATAGAATGTCCGTCCTTCTTTCTCTTTGCAGTAAATAATTTCGCATTCTCCTCTTTTTTCTCCTCTTACGTTTCGATAAACTCATTAACATAAACAGATACGCAGCTGTCATCATAACCTCATAGGGCGACATTTCCGCGACGTGTGGAAAACAATAATTATTTGCAAAAAGGACCTTGTTTTTAATAATATTTAATTTACTACAGTAAAACCTCGTTAATTTGAAATTGCGACCCAAAAAAACATTTCGAATTGCGCGGAACCCCGTTTTCGCTAAATGAGATACCGCAGCTGTCATCATAACCTCATCGGGTGACATTTCCGCGACAAGATATGCGAGTCCCGGTGTGTACACGTCAAATGACCGCGTCATTGTCCCCGAAACATGAGTGTAGATGTTGATGCGACATGCCGAACGGAATGTTTCGCGATTTGTCCCCTAGTGAATACATGGCTTTAACCTTTCTCGCTTGTCACAGGTTTGCTATCTCTGATCTAGGTTGTACATATACATCTATCTGTTCTACGTGGGAGAGACTTTAATATTTGTACAATGTACGGTAGAGTAAGAAACAAAAATATATGAAAATACAAAGAGCCGGGAGAAGCGCCATAGAATTAACTACCTATTGTTATAAATGCCTTGATAAATTATTTATCTACATAGCATCGTACTACAATCTATTTAAATAATGTATTATCGTTAAATTAAGATAAATGAAATATATATTTTTTATTCATATTTACAAATAAAAATTTAATTATCTTTTAGAAAGAATATAGGTATAACATACAGGTAACAAAATCGTTAGCGGTCAATCCGTACTATTTCAATAAATTCGTCTTCCCAAAGACACTTCAGGTGTAGGTACTTTAAGCCGTTTTTTGTCCCGTGGATACCATACGATAATATCCTTTGTCTATCTGTTTATCTGTGAGTTTAGCAATAAGATCCCCTCATTGCCATTTCCCTTTTTAAGCTGTGGAAAAGACTTCCTTCACCGAGAGCTGCGCTTCAACCTATCTTTCTATCTAACTACATTCCATTTTGTGCCTTCTCGAGTTTCTAACTTATGTAACTTAGTATTCGAAGTTCAGTTTCAGTACACGTAAAGATCGATTCAAGGTATGATTCACATAAGGATTGAAATATAGCACAGCTCAAAGGTAGAATAACATAATGTCTTATGTAGGTATCTTATTTTCTATCAACTTCCATAAACAGTGCAAAGTATTTGCCTAGGCAAAGTCTTGATAAACTGGCATTAAGAGAAGTACCATGTAATTATCTAATCTTTTAAATAATTAAATATCGGAATTCGTATTTTTATAATGCACGTTATACATAAAGGTATGTATGTAAATAAATTAAATAAATCAACAAACTAAAAGGTGAATAACTCTGGAATAGCATTGATATCTTTTTAGTTATCACTAAATTATAATTGTTGAAATAGGTAGATATAAGTTCTAATTATTGCAAAAATGTTGTTTAATTTATAACTTGAATTAAACCTTAACTGGCAGCGTCAGTTTAAAGTTTTGGTCGCCAATTTATGTGAAGAGATTAGTAGCACGAATAATATGGCAATCAAATCTAATTCGCCAATCACTTACGTAAGTGGATTAGGCTTCTATGGAAGCCACATCTTCGGACTCTGTTACATTCACATGAACTATGGCGTCAGTGCTGGGCGGTGAATTAAGCTCTAAGCAGTTAAGCAGTGTTGATGGACTTCGCTTAGAGGGGATGCATGATGCAGACTGCACCCTAAATCCTTTGTGCTGGGCTGTACTGCAGAATACCCTGGAGTAATATTACAATATGATCTAGTACCCATTAGACACACAGTAATGTAGCACCCATTAGAAAATATTCGATTTGATGTGGTACACGTTATAAGTCTAAACATCAAATGTATATATATATATATATATATATTATATAATATTATATATATACAGTCGAACTCGGTTATAATGAGCTCGGATATAAGGAGATCCTGGCTATAATGAGAAAAATTGCGAATTCATTTTGATTTGCGCATAGTCCCATACAATCACTCTCGGCTATAAGGAGCGCGGTTCCCGGATATACGGAGCAAATTTTAGAAACTCTGTAAACATATTTGCTTGGGTTACAGAAAAAAGACAAATACGTACAGTTGCCGGCAAACTTCTTGAAATTTTTTGGCGTAGTGGGGGAATGCGCAGAAGAGAAAATTTGGGTCTCGTTGGTGGTATGATACATGCGCAAACTTCCCCCCCACTACCCTGTAAAATTTCAAGATGTTTGTCGGCTACTGTAGCATACGTACTATGTACTTTGCTTTTTCACTTGCTTTTAAAGCGGCTAGCACTTAATTAGGGTTCATTTTATGATGTACACAAACTTGTGTCGAAAATCCCACGTGAGCAGGCAAGCAATAGTTTGCTGAAGGTCGAGAATACTGGTCATATAACTCCGATTATTAGGGGTTTCCAAAATGTTTATGGTGACAGTTTATTTTATACAGTTTACTGTATTAGCATTTAAAAGCCTAATCAGTTAAACGTGTTCACTAACAAACGAAAGTGTCTCTAGGTTCGCGAAAAAGTCGAAATTATCGGCGTCAAAAAGTCTGTAAAAAGTTTTCACGATCGTCTTCTACAGTTTCATCACTCTGGAAAGATAAGGATGTTTATTTAGTTGCTCTTGAAAATAACATCACACAATCAAAAATATTTGTGAAAAAAATGAATCCTGGATATAAGGAGTCCCGGCTATAAGGAGCAAATTTAGTTGGCCCCGTCGCGTTCATTATAACCGAGTTCGACTGTATATATATATTTAAAAAAAAATTTATTTTCAATATTTTTATTTTTATTTTTACTGCTATAGCGGTCCACGCGGCCCAATTACTATTGCTAAACGCATCCCGAAAATCACTAAAATATACAGTCACCTCATCAGGAATCGAGCAGCCGAATTCAAAAAATTTACTTACTCATATTATCAGAGATAAACAGCGTAAATAGAATGCCACGCTTTTACAGCATTCGTTTTCATACATCTTTTCATGCACACCTTTCACACTCCAATATTTGTTATTCTTAATACATAAATTAACAAAAGGTCGTTAAAAAAATAATTACCCCGATATGTGGCCCTAGTGCGATATTAGAATAGGTACTACGTAAAAAAATATACATTATATTACGGCAAATGTATTGAACACCATTTATACTTTCATTATTCTTTTTTTATAATTTTTTATATTGCATGTTATAAAATATCGGAGACTGTAGGTTCTGAGATTCAGAAATGTGAATTGCCATAAAATATACAAAACCGAGAATAGGGGACGTTTCGGCAGCAGTTTGGGGTGGTTTGGATAGCGGCTGAAGAGCCGCACTTCCGAATGAGGCCTTCTTCACCGTAAATTAAGTTTCGCTTTCACCGTAACGCCGTAATCTGTCCGTGGGATGGTTGCCGTCGTAAAAATCTGTTTGTTCTCCACCTGGTACCATAAACATGTAAATAAGGCGATGCATCATTAGGGGGCGGCGCGGGGAGGCTGTATTACCATCCCCCACCCCCGCCCCATGCATATTCATTACCGCCTTCCGCGGCTATTATCCTATGGGCATAAAGGAAAACATAAATCAGCACTTCTCAACTGCATACTCTTCGGGAGTCGTTCTGTTTACGATGCGACTTTTCAGATGCTAATGAAAAAAGGACAATAACCGTGTTCACGGAGTGCTTCAATATTTTAATGCTGAAATTCACTCGTATTAAAAAAAACTCCCCTCAATTCAATTGCAAAAGTTTTGAACGCATTCGCGCAGAAATTCTTTTGAAATCAACTGGATTAAAAATGTATTTTCAGTTTTATTAACTCATTTATATATTTTCTATACGTTTCTTGTAAACATGGAGTTTAAATTTTTTTTCCGATTTTCATCATAATTTTCAGTCTTATCTTCTTGGGTCGAATGTCTTGTGGAAGGGTTATATTTTGGACATGTGTAAACATGTTTACTTATGAGCATGCTAATGTCATTCGCGACTAGTGTCAATTATCTACGCAACCTTCTCAGTCTTCGACAGATGAAACAAATATGGCGCGTTGGGGAGATGGTAGAACATTACTTTTCGTGACTTAGTTAGGAATCACGAATGTCTGTGGAATACTCGGTCACCGCTATGTAAAAATAATATGGCAAGACAAGAAATAATGTTTATGAAACTTTATTAAAATACACGAATAATTCAAATCTTACAATTAAAAATATAAAAACTAAAATCAAAAATGTGCGAATGGAAACTTGGGTACTGTTTTGATTTATTGGTTCACTTGAATTTCCTGTTTCGGTTTACAAAGTTTCCATTTTGAACAAGAGCGTCTCTATTCTATAACAAGAGAATGCCAGTAATAAGCATGTGTGTTTGATTGTTAGCTTTGAGCATGCTTAAAATAAGCATGCTAATAACTAACAAGTTGTTAGAGCATGCTAATGAACGTGCTCAAAAAAAGGATGTGTATATATATACTTAGTACCTTGAGTCGGGGGCTCCACTATCCTTCAATATCTTCTTGGCTCAGGAGCAAGGCCTATCGGTCTAGTTTGTATTTATAAGTTTTGGTATTAAGAATGAAGTTATACGGTTTTAATCCGATTAATTTTTAATTTACTAAACTTAAACACGAGAAATAAAGTAAACGATCATTTTTTAACGCAATTCTCACATAATTAACAATTTAAACTAAATAATCGTCACGAAAAAGGATAGAACAGAATGCCATACTCTTCTGTTCTGGCTTGCATCTCTTGCTTATTCAGTATTAAAGTAAAGGGCAGTATAGTTTTTGTGGAAAGGGCCCTTATTATATTGTATATTATTATATTATTTTTATAACATTCACGCGTTTTGATTGTTGACAAATCATGGCGACCCTTTTTTGTTTCAAGTAGAGAAAATTACAATTAGATTTACATTCGATACTAATTTTCAGTGTCGTACAGGCTAATTTATTTATTTTGCCAAGTCTAAAACGTCGATTTTTTGTGTAAACCCGGTCGCCGAGAAGAGAGAATTTCGTACATTGACCTTACGCTTCGTATCCTTGGCGCTCGCACACAATTATGTTGCTGTCACGCTCGCTCGCTGTGCCTATGCGAGTGTGACTGTAACATAATTTTGCGCGAGCGACAAGGATACGTAGCGTAAGGTTAATGTACGAAATTTCTTCTTCTTGGAGACTAATTTAGTATATGTATAAACATTTTTTTTTATAAATATAAGTGTACACATATATAATAAAAACACCTTTATCTTACTTTACAATAAGATATTTAACTTATAACATTTTAGGTTATTTTAGATTATTTTACATTCCTTTAGAGATTTTTGGTTAAATAATTTTGGTATTAAAAAAACTTTACACGTTTTCTAAACTGCTAAAACTGTTTTTGCGAATAAATTACCCATTAGAATTTTAAAATAATTAACAAGAAGTAATATTAATATAATTAATATTCTTTTCAATAAGTTTTAAGATTTTTCTTCAAATCTGACGACTCAATTTACATTTTCAGATTTGACATATTTTTTCAGAACACCTCCATGTATAAACGTAGTAATGCAAATAGAAAACTGAAACAAAATGAAACTTTTTACCTATTGATCAAATCTAGGCAACAATTTAAATGTTCTTAGGGTTGGATTAGATATTTTTACAAATTATTCATTCCATATTAATAATAATATCGGCCCGATTCTGAAAATAACAATGTCTGGATCTTTAAGATCTTTATCCCAACACTTAATAGACGATAATAAAAATTAAAAATGTCCAGAGCGGATTTTGTAATTCTACAGCTCAAATACACTGTATTAAAAGATGATATAAGAAAGATTGTTTTTTACAAACGTATTAATTTCTTCATCCACAGCGTCCAGATGAAATATCATGGCTAAACTTGTCATGACCGCGTTCGCGTATTCAAATCTTCCCATCTTGACATTTGACAGATAACAATTTACATATTTCTCCTTCCCTCTATATCTATCTCATGTAGAAACTTACAGAAACAAACACCGACGTAAAGCTGTCTCCTTTATTTTTAATTTTTATTATCGTCTATTAAGTGTTGGGATGAAGATCTTAAGGATCCAGACATATCTGTCAAATGTCAGGATGGGAAGATTTGAATACGCGGTAACGCCGAACGCGGTCATGACAAGTTTAACCATGATATTTCATCTGGACGCTGTGGATGAAGAAATTAATACGTTTGTAAGAAACAATCTTTCTTATATCATCTTTTAATACAGTATATTTGAGCCGTAGAATTACAAAATCGGCTCTGGACATTTTTAATTTTTATTATCGTCTATTATGTGTTGGGATAAAGATCTTAAAGATCCAGACATTGTTATTTTCAGAATACGGATGTATGTATATCCATATATATATATCTGTGTAATTGTGGATTTAATTTTTTCTGCTTTATAACTTTTAAATTGTACTCCTAAGGATCCATTCTTTATATACTTACTCACTTTAAAATGTATCAAAAATTATTAACTAAAGAAATGAGTAATATCCCTGGGAAGATTTGAATACGCGAACGCGGTCATGACAAGTTTAGCCATGATATTTCATCTGGACGCTGTGGATGAAGAAATTAATACGTTTGTAAGAAACAATCTTTCTTATATCATCTTTTAATACAGTATATTTGAGCCGTAGAATTACAAAATCGGCTCTGGACATTTTTAATTTTTATTATCGTCTATTATGTGTTGGGATAAAGATCTTAAAGATCCAGACATATTTGTCAAAAAATGTTAAGATGGGAAGATTTGAATACGCGGTAACGCCGAACGCGGTCATGACAAGTTTAGCCATGATATTTCATCTGGACGCTGTGGATGAAGAAATTAATACGTTTGTAAGAAACAATCTTTCTTATATCATCTTTTAATACAGTATATTTGAGCCGTAGAATTACAAAATCGGCTCTGGACATTTTTAATTTTTATTATCGTCTATTATGTGTTGGGATAAAGATCTTAAAGATCCAGACATTGTTATTTTCAGAATACGGATGTATGTATATCCATATATATATATCTGTGTAATTGTGGATTTAATTTTTTCTGCTTTATTACTTTTAAATTGTACTCCTAAGGATCCATTATTTATATACTTACTTACTTTAAAATGTATCAAAAATTATTAACTAAAGAAATGAGTAATATCCCTGCTTCGAAAATTATTTTTTATGTCGAAATTGAATTAAGAGTAAAAATATTCTGATTACGCCGGCTTGCTGTTATCAGGGGAGGATAATTATATCTGCTTCCGTTTTGTATATGAGGGCACCGCACTATTACTAGGATTATAGGGCAGAATTACAATATCTAGTGCATAACCCGGGAACAATGCGCCGACACGGGACTAAGAATGAGCTAAGCGCGGTAGATAAACTGTTTGCATGTTGCGTTTATTCAAATAAACACGGAGTACAAGGTTCAATCCCTTAATAGCTTAATAAACTCAGTCGTACACAGCGACAGGTACAGCTATTTATTTTGCGATTTGAATGTATAAGGCTGTGGCTCCTCCATTGTTACGAACTTTCATGTACTGGATTTTCATTAAATACTTCGCCAGCAAGTAAACACCGAAATCTATTTTAATTTTTACTAAACTAATAATGATGAGAGGAGCAGTTCCTCTCATCATTATCAATAACTAATCTAAACAAAGTAAGTTTTTAACCTATTCAGGGACAAGGGTGGGTACCTGAAAGTGTCAATGAACAATTTGGAAATAGTAGATGGAAAATGCCTTGATGAATTGGCAAAAAAGGAATTAAAGTAGACTTGAATGCGGCGGGAATGCGGTCACTAAGGCGCTTGTATGGAAAATTTTTGGTCGATAGAGTGAGGAATGAACAAATTAGAAGTGAATGTAATGCTGGCTGTAGCAGAATAAAGAAAGGAATGCTCAGATGGTTTGGTCATGTAGAACGTATGAGCGAGGAAAGGATGGTTAAGAAAATATATGGGGCGAGTGTTGAAGGCAACAGGAATAGAGGGCATCCGCGAAAGACCTGGCACGATCAGTTACTACAAGTATTTGAGGATGCCCCTGTTCAAAGCCTCAACAACCGTAGAACTTGTATTAGAAGATGCCGAAGCAAAAGTGGTAAGCCAAGATAGAAGTATATGGCGTTCTACCCTCTCTGCCTACTCCTGCGGGGAAACGGCGTAATGGCTAGTTAGTTAGTAAGTTATTTAAATTATTTTATGAATATGTTTATATGAAATAAGTAGGTATTTCTTTGCATTCCTAACAAGAGAAATCGGTGCGGAAACACCGGCCGTGGCCGCGCAACAGCCTCTACCGAGTAATAAGTGATTGTGACGCCGATTGCTTTCTGCTAGTATACTTATATTTTTATGTCTAGCTTTTTTAAAGAAACTATTTTATGTGTACAACACGTACAAATACACGAATTCATGCATATCCACATTTTTATTCAGTATTCCCAAAAAACCAAAGAATTTGGTTTAATGAAACATAAATGAACAAACATAAATATTTGGTATTTTATAAATATTTTGAGTTGCTCCTTTCAACCGGTCATCCTTGGTGCAGAACGTTTGACATATTTTTATGTCGAGAGAACAATTTATTGTATCTATTCTATTGTTTATTACATAATAGATATTCCTTCAAGGGAAAACATAATATTACGCGGCATGTACAAGAAGGTGTCGAGAGCTTAATAATTCTTATAATAACTTTATGACGCGTTATTACGTGTATACACTACAATGCAATCGTCCTTCGAAATTCCCAAAAATCCTGCTTATGCGCTAAGCAGATCCCCCGGTCTTCTCCGTACCGAATCCTGGTTTATTGGGGTGTGTAAAATTGACAAAAGAGCGCTGCGTCTTGAGCAGTAAAGCGATAAATTGGAAACTATGCAGAATCGCATAATTTACTATGGTCCGTTTCGCTTTCAAAACATCTCTTTATGGGGTGTAACCATTTTTTTGGGTTAATAGTACCCACGGACCCGTCGGTACGGACGGGGACAAAGCGAGCAGTGTCCCGTTCACGACAACAAAACCCGAACAAACGCCGCGAAACATCTGCCGCTCGGATGGGAGTTTCCTGTGCCCGAGTTATTTTGAAAATTTTGGATTTACTGTGAGAAGCGGAATGATTTCTTTCTTATTATCGTTTTACGTCACAGCAATGCTGTAACGTGTCTTTGTTCCCTTGCACAATGAGGTGTTCTCGCGTCGGTGAATGGATGGATTCGATGGTCCGCCGTTCTGCTACTAAATTATTAATGTTGCGGACTATTGTATGTTTTTCAAAGCGTATCACAGAATATCTTCGTCTTGAAGTTAAATGGTGTCTCAAAAAAGGCCATAAAAAGTAATGATACATATATTTTAATCCTGAATGCCATTTATTCTACATAATTCACCGAACGCCTTGAAAATAAAGATAGGTACACAGTATAATTAAACCTAGAATAACATAACATAGAATATTTTACATATTTCTATTGTTTACTATAATTTTTATATAAAATGTTTTGGCTACAAATATTTTTATTTACGAAAGAAAATAAATTTAAGTTACTTTTTGAGGATGAAAGATAAATCTCAAGTGTCCGTGAAATTATTTGATATTATGTACAATCAAAATTAACTAAAATGCCGCAATTGTAATTTTTTTAAATTGCGTGATTTTCTAAGACAGTTTGCTACTTTCGTATTATAGGTACGTCATCTACAATCATACTTCACGTAGGGTTTAGAAACCCAAATTAACATTAATATATGTTAGATAAAGCTTACTTAATTTATTTGACACCTTATTTTCGCAAATATTTTCTCAGTGAAATTAACATTCGTCTGTCTTGATGTACCAACTAATACCTGTTTCCTTTCGCACTCTCACCTCATCGTGGACGTCTCTTCGGTAGCGGTATATTTCTTTCCATAGAATTTGCGTTTATCAAACACACTACGCGGATGATCGGTCGATCCATTTGCTTTGCCGATTTGACGCGACGGAAAAGACATGGCGGAAGACCGCGTAGTCTGGCACCGGCCTTAAAGATGTTGTCTTAAAAAATGTTTTTATTTGATTGTCATTTATTCGCGTCGTTTAGCTGCCAAACCCTCGCGATATATATTTCTTAAACAATTTTCTCTTTATTAACACGTTTCATATGTCCAAATTACCTTAGCGAGAAATTACCCGCTATAAAGTGACGTAAATGGCATTAGATTCATATTAGAAGAAAAGTGATAGGAAGAAAGATAAAAATAAACTGTTCATTCAATTATATCAAAATTCTTGTGGTGTATATTTAAACCTTACAAAAATTTAAAAAATCTAGCATCGATATCATGCGTACACTTTTTTATACTTTATCTCTTGCTTTCTATCTATTACTAAATATTTCGTTATTATTTCATATATGTACATTTTTTACAGTCCATATATTTTATTTTCTTCAATTAAATATGTCATTTTGTACTTCTAACACATCAAATTTAGACAGAATTATGTAACTACATTACTTTGTTTAAATTACACTGTAAACGAACTCCCTTTAAACACGAGCAGTTCTGTTTTCTTAGAAAGGTAGGACGTAAAATATTAATTGTTATAGCTATAGTATGTTTCAATTATTCAAATATCGTACTTTAATGAAATACCTAATATATCTAATAAAAAATATCTCTGTAGTAAATTAATAAATAACATCTCTATAAGAAATTAAAGTACATTTATTTTATTACATATGATTTTTTCAGCCTTGTCTTAGCTACTTTATTAGACTTTTGTCTGTTATTTCTAACCTTTCTAACAATTGTCTATTTTAAATAATGTGGGAACCCTTTATTCACATCATTTACATGAAATATCAAAAGTCATACTTCCATAATCAAGGCATGAAAACAAAACATTCAAAGCCCGGTCTACAATAGAAGTGAAATAATAATTATAAATAAATTAATAATTATAATTCAGAATATTTTGAGTTTGTTCAAATCTTTCCGAACAGTGCTGGATTTATGTCACAGAGACACTATTAATCAATTAGTGTATATTATAGATATCTCACAGAGACGAAACTGTATTAATTATGGGAAAGTAGGTATAGAAGTCATTTGGGTGTAACAGGACTTATGACCTGTCTTTTGGTTGGCTTAAGTGATCACTTTACACAATTGTAACATTCACCATTTCCACCCATGATAGAATATACCATGCTTATTCATTTTTTTGGAAGTTGTATATATGTTCAAATTGCGTGAAGCTTTCATATATGAGTTGTAAGCGCCTTTTCCATGCGGCCTGTACAAAGCCATTTTCATTCCCCTAAATCCCCACAGATGTCGCTAATGAGAAAATCTACAATTGATTTTACGGAATTTTGAGAGCAATATACTTTTTATTATGTGTAATGAAATTCATCCGAATACTTGCATTACACTAGGATACGCTAGGAAATATTATTTCCAATTTTTGTTAAATTCCTTTTTGACCAGTATTTACAATTCAGAATATTTTGAGTTTGTTCAAATCTTTCAGAACAGTGCTGGATTTATGTCACAGAGACATTATTAATCAATTAGTGTATATTATAGATATCTCACAGAGACGAAACTGTCGAGACGAATCAGAGACAGGTCATAAGTCCTGTTACACCCAAATGACTTCTATACCTACTTTCCCATAATTAATACAGTTTCGTCTCTGTGAGATATCTATAATATACACTAATTGATTAATAATTATAATTCCAAAGGCATTGTTTTTTAGTCAACAAAGACTTACCAGTTACTCTATTGTTTCAGGTAATGTTATTCTCAATGATAGTTTTGTAAAGTAAATGTATTCTTCTTGCAAATAGTACACCCCGCGGTGTTCTTTGAGGAATATAACAATGCAGCGTGTTGTGCTAGTCGCACGGCTAGTTGGCAAAACATTGAAATTAGCCGAATATTGTATAGAGGCCCACGCGGTTCGTGTAGGACTATTGGGTTACCTCCTTAGGGACATTTTGTAGGTTGTACTTTGAGGTTGGGACTTTTCTGAGAATTGAAGGATAATCCATTAGTGGCGTTATTCGTGCGATAAACTATTCAAATTAGGGGTACCTTACCTCCGAGGGGATATCTAAAAATAAACTAATTGATTTTTTTTTCTATTTTTTTTCTTTACATTTTATAATATCTAGAACCACAAAACGTCTTGAAAGACGTTTGT
Source organism: Agrypnia vestita (assembly GCA_016648135.1). Taxonomy (NCBI): domain Eukaryota; kingdom Metazoa; phylum Arthropoda; class Insecta; order Trichoptera; family Phryganeidae; genus Agrypnia; species Agrypnia vestita. Next base: position 1,338 of record JADDOH010013239.1, on the reverse strand, counting down.
CTGTAGATTCATTTTTTTTTTACAATTGAAATTTACACTATTACAAAATATTATTCACTTTATAAACATAAGCGATAAAAAACGAAAACAATTAAGTACAAAAAACAACATAAAAGAAATTTTCAGTACAAAGTTAAAATTTTTTAGCAAATTAAGAAAATAGCAATAAATAAAGAAAAGAGAAATATATATATCACTAAATATTCATTAACATTATCATAATAAAACACTTCACATCATTTCAATATTAATATAGTTCATATATAGCTTATGTCGTTTTCTATTAACCACTTTTTAAGGCGGCACAACCGATTCACAAACATGCATATCTGTCAAATTACATCGATAGATCATGTCCTTTCAAGCCGTGCGCGACATGTCATCTGAGCGCAAATCGAATAAAAATTACACGTTCGTTACATATTTATGGTACATACGTTGCTAAACCAGTAAGGTTTTGCTAGAAAGAGATGGTCATATATTCTTCGCTTTCGTCCGCGTCAGGCATCCCCACAGAAGTACCTCACGTATCAAAATATGTACTTATTTAACTTTAGACAAATGATCTTATATTATTTGAGTCGACTTATTATTTTCCGTAAATAATTTAAGAATCATAGTAATCAATGCATATCGTAATATGTCAATAACAAAACAATTACCTAGCCCCACGAATGTACTGTGTATAGCAAAATGTATTATTTTATCTATCGACAAATTCCCGTATTTTATTTACGTCCAATTATTACTTACTGTATAGAATTTAAAAAACATATTAATAATTCTGAAATACTTTTCATATCATAATGAATACCGTTAATATTAAACAAGAAATAAATACATGGGAGACGTGAACGCGCATGCGCACGGCGCGTACAGTATGTATCTTGATACCTCAAATAATCTGGAACAATTGTTGAAATTAGGATAATACCGAAACTGACATGATGTGACAAAGTTTAAAAAGGATGAAACCGTTCGAAAATCCATATAAAACCTTAATATATGGGAGATATCAATTGCTTTTGAGCGTATTATATAATAATAATTCATATAAATGTCAAATTTGGCGTAGAAGTACGATTAATAGTGAAATAAATGACGAGGAATATCCGGCCGCATAAACATGTCTGACCTCTGCCGCGGCCAGACGGCATATGAATGGCATTTTGACGTATAGGATGTCGTTTTTCATACATTAGAATTTTTATTTCAAAATAATAATTAACGTGTTTTTAATAAAAATGTAGCTTTTCAATACTGAATGAAGAGCGAATATAGATACAATATCTCGTTTGAAATGATATTTTTATATGATTAAACAAGATTTGAAAATCA
>JADDOH010013238.1:0-104040 GCA_016648135.1 Agrypnia vestita | reverse complement strand
TCGAATCGGGCGAAAAGGAGTAATAAAAACCGTTAAATTTGGAAAAATCCAAAATAATAATCAAAAAAATTAAAAAAAAATTTGTTAAATCATTTTTATCGTCGTTACCAGTCTGCCTCCAAAGTTTCAGCTCGATTGAATAAGGGAAAGGAGTTAAAAATCGATTCAAAGTTTTTTCGGCAGACAAACGACAGGCGGACAAGCCGACAAGCAGACGCTACGAGTTAAAAGAAAAAGGTGATTAAGTGAAGAAAAATAACACTCAAATAGAGGATATTCATAATAAATATAAGTATTTGGAGGTAGATGAGCCCTCCGGTTTTGGATAAAGTTGAACTCAAGGGTCACCACTCCGTTTGTAGAGTCTGAGATCTCTGCTGTGGTTGATGATGTAAAAGTCGCGATGGTTTGACAGAATTTATTTGATTACAAAACACAAGTCATAAATAATACAGTAGTGTACAAAAGTTACAATTGAAAGGCGCGAAGTTCGAAGGTATGACGACGAGGGCTTCCGCTATATCCGAGGAGCCCCGCTGGAGTGAGTTAATTTGTTCTGCGGGCGCGTGCTTATATAGTCATCGAGAACAAAGGAATCGGGGGTGTTATAATTTCTTCTTTACTCGGCCGCGCGTGTGGGTACTTAGTCTAGATCAGCGAGGTGAGTTTTGTCACTCCGATAGTCCATGCCCTCTGCTATACATTGCCTTTCTACTCGTTCGTTGGCCCGGTTTACATTTGCCTTGCTCAGCGATTTTGCCTCAACCTCTGTATCGAGGGCGACGGCCTGCCGTACTTGATGTCAGCATCTGTGGTAACTCATTAAAAGGGTGTATGTGTATATGTGTCTCGGGCCACCACAATTACCTATCTAAAAGTTTAAAACATCCAAAATAATATGGGTTTTTTTACAAGAAAAATTGTGATTTAAACGATTCTTGAATAAATTTTGTAATGAGGTAGTAAATTTAGTTTAGAATAACAAATGTATGTTATTATAGCAAACAGTATTGGAGAAATTAGAATACTCTTAATTCATGGGAATTCAAGGGGAGAAATTAAATTACTCCTAATTCGTGGGAATTCTCAATATTATTTCTAAACCGATCTCGCCGGCAATTCTCTGCTGTTTGAAGGTCTTAGACGTTCTTAGATATATAGAATACGCGTAAATTATTCTCGATTGCCTGTACAGATTTTGAGAAGACCATAAATTGTACATTCATCAGTTGGACGTTCGCAAATAATATTTGTTAAACAATAATTACCGCATAAAGGACAAGGAAGAGTTCCATTCAGTATTATGTGAAGAAGAAGAAGAAATGATATTTACTTTGGTGTATGGTGGCTTAGAAAGTGTATCAGAAGGATAGTTAGAGTAATTAAAATAATATGCTTTCATTTATTTAAAATGAAGTTACACAGTGTAGTGCTGCAAAATATGCGGCTGCCATACTCCTCAATCAGGCAGCCGGATCTTCTTCACCGCTAAAAGTGGTGAAGAACCACTTTTAGCGGTGAAGAAGTGACACGCCGAACGGAACGAGCTTATTTAAGTCAGGGCGGGCGCTGACTACATGAGCCCATCACGTTTAATCTGACACGAAGAATGATCTACATAGATGTCGTTCTATGTTCAGCCTACTAAAAGCCTACAATATAACTTTGGAACCTCATTCGCAATTCGTTTAAATGTAAATAATCACCCCGTCTGCTAAAGTTATTAAATTGGTCTAGCTTACCCTTCACTTCTTCTTCTTCTTCATCAGCCTTCGTCTTTTTACTGCTGGATATAGGCCTCTTCCTTATTTTTCCATTTTTCCCTGTTGTTTGCTAATTGTAGCAATTTTTTTCCCCCCACAGAGACAATATCATCTCTTTTGAGGTCTTCCGATGCCTCTTTTATTTTACCAAGGTCTCCATTTCAGAATCCTGGGAGGCCATCTTGTATTATCCTGTCTTGCAACGTGTCCTGCTCATTGCCATTTTAGCTTCGCTACACGATCCATGATATCCACTACTCTAGTTCTGCGCCTAATTTCGTCGTTTCTAATTCTATCTTTTAGGCTTACTCCAAGCTTGGATCACTCCATGGATCGTTGCGTGCATTTAAGCTTTTCTACACTTTTCTTTGTAAGAGCCATAGTCTCCAATCTATACGTCATCACTGGCAGTATGCATGATTTAAATGCTTTTCTTTTTAGGCTAATTAGGATCTCTTTGTTCTCGATGATAAGTTTGAGTTTGCCAAAAGCAGCCCAGCTCATTCCTATTCGTCTTGGCAATTCTGCTGTTTGGTTATCTTTGTTCATTTTTATCTTGTGTCGTAGGTTTATATAATTGTCTACTATTTCAATATTATTATCATTGATAGTGATGACTTTGTTCTCTGGACTCAAACCCTTCACGATAATTGGAAACTGTGATTTTTTTATACTCAGATATTTTCGATCTTGGGGTTTGTTCATAAACCTGCCATAAACGTTTAAACCGTTATGTAACTACCAGGATTTTCACGCACTATTTGCTACCCAAGGTACCCGGGTACTCAACTTAGATGCACGATCCGCCATACATTATTTTGTAGCGTATCTCACAAATAAGCTAATTTAAATAATGAGGATCCAAACGCATCTGAGAAAAGCATGTGTCATTTATTAATAAAATTATTTAAATTTGTAGACAAAGATGGGCACCGGTACCTGGGTAGTAATAATATTTTATCCATTAAGGCTCGTTCTAGTAAAATAATATTTTGTACGAGTATTCCTCATTGCTGGTTAAATGCTGCTGCAAGGTGCGACAGAAATTACTGCGTTCGAGAAATTTTACAAAATTCGTTTAAATTTCATTTCATTTTATTCTCGTAAGTTTGGAAACAACCAAGAATATTTGGCTTCAAATCGCGAGTGCTCACGATAAGGCGAGGCGCGTAAATTTCTCCGCGTGACGATCGTGAAATAAAAGTTCTTATCTAGGAACTTAACGGAGGTTGTGAATATTAAATTTCCTCCAGAAATTCTACTCATTTTCCTTGAAACTTTGCTTGGAAATTTTTTATTTAAAGGAGCTCGGTAGAACCCCTGCGTCCGCAAAAATATAGAATATTCCGAGAAAAACTGGAAAATTATGGATGGACACAGATGGAAGAAAGAGTAGATTGTTGGGATTGTGGTTAGGACTCTCGCCTGGTGATCCAAAGATCGAGGGCTCGAATCTCATTCCAAACCAGCAAGTTAATCCTTTTTTCACAGCACGAGCGTTTAACTTTGAAAATTTGAAAAAAGTAAGAATATTGATGTGACACACATTTCGTGTTCGCATCTCTATTTAAAAATAAAATCATTATGCTATGAGTTGCAGTACGATTGGAGATCTCAAAATGATAGTAGTTCCTGGATTTTGAACATTCAAGATCCACGTCTGACACCGTATGGGTATATGAAGAAGGTTGATTTGAAAATCGCAGAGGGGTTGATTTAGAGGTAACCCTGAACCCCCTTACCTAGTTTCTGGAGACAATTATTTCAGGAAGAGCTACAGAAAAAACATTTTGTAAGAAAAGCACTTTAAAATATTTAAAAGATCTCTGTGTAAACGTTTCCAGAAGACAGTTATTAATTCAGAGTTCTACCAACCGTTCCAACTGTGAATTTTTTATTTTAAAATGAAATGGTAAATAAAATGAGCACTTTAACTTTAATTCACGACTTTTATTTCATTTTAAATTTGTCGCATTTTTCGTCACACATTTTCGCGTCGCTTACTGGGGAGTGAACCGATTAATTGGGTGCTCTCGCTAGACAAGCTGAACACGAAATGTCAAATCGTGTTTGACATTTCACATTCAAGGGGAGCGCCCTAGCACGGGAGAGCGATTGTCAACTGGAGTTCAATTTTTAATTTATCTTTAATTTGCGGGTGATATTTCAATCTAATTATTTTTCGAATTGAGCTTCGAGGAGTCGATAATATAACAAATTAATTATAATTATAATAATTATCTCCCTTTGTTAGCTCTAGCTATCGAAAGATTTTTTACATAGGTATAAGTCCTGGAAAAATAATGTTTCAACTCCTAAGCTACACCTGCCCCATTTTCTTTGACAGCTCCGAAAATTCCCCTGAGAATTCCTCTTTCTTACGAATAACATACATAGTGTCGCTTCATCTTTGTTTGCAGTTCACGTTTTCAACACTTAGGTAAATTTCCTGTATTTTTCAGGATACTAGGTTTAACTTCAGGTATTTTTTTTTAGTTTTTAATAAATGTTGTAAACACGATTAATTTTTATTACAAAAATTCCACACTTCTCGATGGCGATGCTTTACTTCTTCAGGACAAAAAAAGTACTTATTTTTAGTATGGATAGTTAATTCAGTGTGAAAAGGGATTTTAAGGGGTGAAGTTACAAATCAAGTAGTCAAAAAGTTATTACAAGAAACAAAGGTTTGAAAAAGGGCTTTTTATATAATTTACTTGATTATTTATAATACAAACTATAATAGATACATATTAAAATACATAAATTTCTTGGTCATTCAAGTGAAAATTTATTTTATTGGTATTTGCTATGCAATATTTTGAAACATGTTTGTTATTTAAACAAAACATAAAAGTAAATATGAAACATAAAAAAATAATACATTTGTTATATTCAAAAACTTTGTCGATAAATGGTACACAATATGAAATGCTTCGGGCATGTAACAAGACGTACCAATGCGATGGAAAGATTGACGATTATAGATCAAGCATAGTTTATCGCCCACTAGATAAAAAGATCTTGTGAAGTATGCAATCAATGCCTCAATTCACCAAGATGTCAAGAATGCTGCACAACGAAGTCTATGAACTGGATACTGTTGACTGCAGTTTAACTCATGTGTGTCGGTAGTGTAACTTAGGTCTACATGTCATAGAAAATATGAAATGTCTATCTTATTTACAAAAACTAAAACGTCACATTTTTTGTAATCATAGAATAGACATTTTCACACCAAAATGACTAAATTAAACGGTTACGAGTGTACGGATTTTTTAATTATAAAATATTTATTCATTACCCTCATATTTTTGGCCAGTGTGTAAAATAGAGCAGAATATTGCACGTCGCAGTTAAATCGGGCAAGAAAAAGCACGACAATACCACACATTTCACGTAGGGCAGAGATGGCGGTTGCTTGGGTTTCGGTGAAAGAGAAAACAATATTGAAAGAGTACGGTAGAGTCGCGTAACAAGGGTTAGACAAAGACGGAATGTAGTCGCCGTGTCGTTTAATTTAGTTGGTTATGATACGTCGGCGTGAGTGCACGCAAATTCGATATGCCATGATTTTATGATAATTTACTAAAATAATGCAAATTTGTATGTTAACCTTATATAATTATATAAAGGGACCTTTAAAAAATCTTATCTGCATGAATATATATATATATATTTTACCACATATCAAAAACTATGTCGATTTTTAATCAGGTAACACTGTGTTACACCACCGTTCCCGAAGGTATTTTTTAGCATAGTCTTTTAAGAGTTAATCGCTACCTAAGGTTGGAAAACGCTCAACAAAAAATATAACTTAAAGAAAAAATACGTGGTGTATGATTCGTATAAACTAAAGCATAAAGAGTGCACGGAAGAGCCTGGAACCAATGAAAACATGGAAGTACATTGATCTCAACACCTCCACGAAATCCACAAAATAGTGGTGTTTTGAGGACCTGGTTCTGAAGCTAGATAACAGGTTCAGCCAGATGTTAAAAGCGACAAGATCTATGGATATAAGGATAAGTGTAAATCATGATGATCGTTAATCTATCCTCATCCTTATATGTAGTACTTGTCATTAGTGTTTGAATGTAATTGTTTCTAAGAAGCGGGCAGAAATCAAAAAACCTTTATTAATTCTTAAAATTATATAGCATCTCTTTCTAATATTTTTGATGTAAATACTAGTGTTGAATGTAAAATACTTAGATTGATAGCGCCCTCATAAGATGAAACGCGTCTGAGAAAATTAAAAAAGGAGACCTTTAAAAACAATTGTTTTTATTTCCACATGTGCTTTGATCTGATTAAATTTCCTATAAAATTCATGACACATATACACATAAACCTCTCGAACATGTTAAAGCAAAATATTTATTTTTAAAGGCGGAGCGACTGAATTTTTATAAATTTATTTTTTGTAGAAAGGGCAAAAGCTGGGCGTGTGTATTTGAAAGTCGTATCATACAAATTCTGGCGGCGGGAAAGGTTAAATAAACAGCGAAAACCGTGTACGTTTTTCGATTTTCATTTCAACAATACGGCCTCCACGCATTCGTAATACACACACGTGACGGCTGTAGCTTAGGGGTGACATTTTTTTTACTGGAGCCAGCGGGGGTGCGTGAAGACCAGTTTTGTAACCTAATAAAACGTATTTAAAATGTAAGGACAAAAAATCAAATGTAAAACAGCGGTAAAATGTACAAATACGAGAAATGATAATTGAGTTCATAGAAAAAATATACTGCAGGATACTGTAAGGATCATACATATTCGTTATCTGCTATATGGTTTTCTTCAAAATAATCCATTCCTGAAAGTTAGTACACTTGGTCCAACTTTTTTTTTGTACTGGAAGCAGTTACTCAAAGTTATTCCCTTGACTGTTTGGCAGATGTTTCATTACCTCGTGGTGTGAATTTGTGTTTGTATATAAATGAAACAAAGGTTGCGTGTATGAGGAGAGATCAATGCACATTTGTCGAAGCATTATCTACTGACACACTTTATGTATAGTGCGTGTGTGACAACAGATAGATGTCAATGAATGGTAAGATGGATATACAGAATGATCAGAAAATATTCACGCTTGATTAATTGTCGAGTTTATTGAAGGTACAATTTCCAATGGTATAGTTCGCGGAATACAAAGAACATTGCGACTGACTTGGGCGTCGTTCGAAGGAAGAGTTACCGCGGTATCAGCGTGCTCCCTGGTGGTACCTCGCCGGTTGCATCGGGCTTCTGATTGGTCATTTACCTCATGCGCGATTGGTCCATTTGGTACGCTCGAGGGACTAGCGCCCGGGCAGGCCTAGATGCTCTACAACTGTTTGGAGCAAGCATCGTAAATCGTAACCCGTTCCACCTCTACTTTTGACCGTTAATTATGATCCTTCAGTCTCTACATATTAACCAATGGTGGTTTTATTGGTTGCCGATATCTGTATGTTGCTACATAAAACACACGAAAAAAAATAACTCGACAGTCTTCATATATATGTTGACCCTTTCCTGTGGCTTTTGGAAAAAAATCACCAACGTATTTGTTTACGCAAATAAATATGGATTTAACTCTCTCGTGGCATTTCAAAGATTAGCAACGAATATTTGAAAAATAGCTTGTGTAGAACATAATTATCGACACTCTGACCTAATAATAACTGTTCATTGAGCTTTTTTCCTGTGGCGTATCGAGCACAAGCGATATCTATTAATAGCGTACAAGTCCTAGGAACTCATGATGCATTGATTGCCCATAAAATAGCCTACAATAATGCGTAACGTAAATCTAGGACCCTTCGGAACAAAGCGAAAGGACGGAGTAGTTAACAACGATGGTTCTGGAATGATTTAGTTGAAACCTCTTGGCGAGAAGCTGAAGCCATAGTCATACTTTCTTCATCATCTTCATTAATTTAAGCTTTTCCATTGTTAGTCATTCTTTTGATGTCGCCTCATTGAACTTGAAGATAGCCAATATTTTTACAAGTGCGATGTCTCCGCTCCATAAAAATTCATATCCGCCCGTCATCAATTCTTTTCGATAGGAAAATAAGTTTATAATTAAAATTTGATTTTAATAAAGAAAATTATTCATATCTTTTTCAAAAACAGAAAAATATTATTTTAGTGACATTATTAATATAATTAATAAAAATTAACTAAGTATTTTTAAATAAAATAACTATTTGTATAACTCCACTTTATTGAGTTTACACCAACTAGTTTCAACTCACAGCTAAGTCTTCATCTTCCAATTAACTGCACCCACCCATACCCGCTCTCTTTCAACCAACTCCCACCACAGTTGACGTTCTTTAATTCTGTTTTTATTTAGTTAATACTGAACCCTAATGAAGACTCAGCTGTGAGTTGAAACTAGTTGGTGTAAACTCGACAAAGTGGTGTTATACAAATAGTTTTTTTATTTAAAGGTGTTATGTCTCACCACAATTGCTATTATTATAATTATTCTAAATTGTTCAAGTTCTAAAAATAACCCACACTAAAAAATAAACTTGCATTCGATAGAATGCAAATATAAGTTTCCATAGAATGTGTTTCTTGTCAGATGCTTCAACTACTACTGATACAGGGTATGTGAATGTAATATAATCCTTATTCATTCTTATTCTTCTACATCATTGCATCCCAGGATCGGATTTGGTCCCTTCCACAACTGCTCTTCACCGACTTGTAACCCTGGTCATCCTTCTCTATTTCTCGGGTATTTCCATCTTGCACCAGTTCAGACTGCAGTGGAAGACCACAGATTCAGCCCACTTCTTTCTACATCTTCCTACACTTCTTACTACAGTTTTCCTCTAAGGTGTTCCTTTAAGAATTTTCAGAGATAAGTTCGTAGAACTCCATTATCACACATATGAAAATAAAAAAATTGTTTTAAGTTCTTCCTTTTTAATTTTCTGAGATGCGTTTTGCCTTAGCTGGGCATTATAAATTTTGATTGATAATGCAATAGAGGTTGATAATTCCCTCATAAACGCGTCTAAGAAAATTAAAAAGGTAGAACTTATAAAAATAATTGTTTTCATTTTCATATGTATTCCTTTAACAGCATAAAGACAGCATTAGCTTCTCTTCAGAATTCGTATCACTAACCGTATTTATTTAAATGTGTGAACATATGTGGGGCACAAAAAAAGGCAGCAATATCCAAAAAAATATAAATGTTTTGAATGCAGTCACCGAAGACAACTAATTTAAAATGTAATAAGTTTTAGATTTTATGTATCTATTCCTTCCAAAATCACTTTTTTTTATAAACTTATACCGTATGTCCCTATAAAATCTCTAATTCAGTACAGTATAAATTAGTTATCCTCTATGATGGCATTAATTTCTTCAAGAGTCTTCAAAAGTATAGATATTTCCCAGAAAACAAAGATATCGGTCTACAAAGTTATTGTGCTTCTTAAACTTCTGTATGGAAAGGAGGCTTGAGTACCCTACAGAAGAGCGTTAGTAGTCTGGACATTTTTCACCAACGATTCCTTCGCCGCATTCTACAGACCCACTGGAGCGATCATATATCTATCATTACAGCGTCGCTCTAAATGTCGGCCAATTGAAGACATGATCATGGAAGCGAGATTGAGATGGACGGGATATATGTTACGCATGGGCAATCACAGACTTCCGAAGCGGGTCTTATATGGGGAGATAGTGGGCAGGCGAAAGGCTGGAAGATAGAAGAAAAGGTATATAAAGGCTATCTCTGAGAATTGCTGAGCCTATGTGAAGCACCTGAGAACTGGGAGGAGCTAGCACAAGATTGTGTGAACTGGAGGAGAGTTGGCTCTCGGGCGGATGGTGTTGCAGCGGTCAGACGGTTAAAAAATGAGCAGCGAGCCGCAACCATGCTTCTACGGGGCCGACCAATGCAATTTGACCCCTTCCTATGTGAAACATTCTCGCATGGGGCTACTTTTCCATCGCAAAGCTCATGAGAGGCGCAGCAACAATAACTAAGTTAGAATGACGAGGGGATCCTCGATCACGAGGCCTGGCTACAACATTTTTTTTAGATATTGCTGCCTTTGCTTTTATATCCCAAATGCAAGATATAAATTTATATTCGGCATCACAACAGGAGTTCCAAAAGATAAAGGCAAAGTGTGCAAGATCAGAAGCAGCGGAGAGAGCTACTTATGCACGAGACGTCGCGGTCGGTAAATAAAGTGAGCGCCCTAACCTGCGAGGGGAACTGAATAACACACGCACGCGGCTGGTTAACGCAACCAGTTAATTAAGAATTTATAAATCACGTTGATATATTTATTCTTTAAATATTGATGATATAATAATGCTATATGCATATTGTTTTATTGACATTTTTCAATGACACGTCATTTTGAGAAACCCTCCAAAATAAATACCAAAAAAATATTTTGAAAAGAAAATAGGACGAACACTTGATTGTTGCTTTGTTGGGAGTAAACCTATCAAAATAAATGGAGCATAACGGTGTCGTAGAGCAGAATGGAAGAACGTAGGATGTAATAATGAGAGGGACGCACGTATGCGCACTTTGATTGTGTGAAGGGGTTCTCCGAAGAAAGCTTACGTAAACAGATTTAAAACGCATTTGTGGAAATGTTACGTGATGGCATAACACTTCAGTATGGGTAATTTCAGAAAGTTTACCGAGAGCTTATCAGATTAGTACAGTAAATAAGCTGCCCTTACTCCGGGAATGTAGTTCGGAGTTGCATAACTTAAATTTTATAGACCACACAAAAAAACTGAGCATTTTTTTTTATTTAAATCGCCACTCAGATGTTGCACGTATAGCGCAATGAAGACAGTAAATATTCCCTCACCAAAGAGGGGAAGGGGGTTCGGCATATAAAGGAGTGCGCACGAGCGCACCTTCTCTCTTCTTCTGCCTATCGACGCCTATCATAAGGACGCCGTATCTAAGGTTGGTCACCAATAGTGTACGCGCCGCGAAATCGCCGCGTACGTGGGGAAAAAACTTGGGATTCTTGGAAAAAATGGACTGTATTTGGATCAAGAAGGATAGGAAGTTTCGACTCACCATTTTGTCTCTTGGCGTCCTTCCAGATGTCACTTCACCATACAACTATTTCACTAGGTTGGCCACCAACGTGCGTTACTCCCGAAGTCCGGCGGTGACGAGGTTATAAAATGTTTATAAATGCACAATTAAAACATGACGAAAATTGGCGCTTTTAACAACGAGACTTATCGAAACGAAAGATAAATTGGTACTTGAGGGTGGGGTAATTTTCTAAAAAAGACCAATCAGTGTTGCCACATAAGAAAAAAAACAATATTCTGTAGAATCGATTTCTGTGCCAACGTGACGTCACGAATATCGAACAAACAGTATTTTATAAAATAAAACAGGAACATTTATTACTACCTATTCTTTATTGGATAAAACTCCGATTCCCAAACCAGTAGTATATCACAGATACCAAAATAAATGGTTGCGTGTAGTGAGATATCAAAAGAAGACATACCGTTGACATCCAGTCTTCCTTGTTCACTGTCAACTTAGGTGTTCAATGTACAAAAGTATGCAGTGTTATATTAAAGATTGCAAGCAAGGTATACATGTTGTAGACGTGTAGAAAAAAAGGCTACAAAAATTAATTTCTATATATAAATATTATCGATTTTGAGGAGTGCGCGCGTATTACTATTGACGTGTTCATGGCCGAATAGAGAATGACGAGTGTTTCTTGCTCACTGAAGGAGTTCAACAGTATTTTTCATCGTATGGTTATATGCTCACGCATTATCTGTTAAGACACATTTAGGAAGATGACAGTAGGTGAAGTGCTAAGGCAGCCTATTGCCATTTTTAAATTGTTTTTTCGAGGAAATATAATACCTTCTTCTTTGGTACCTCAAGGAATGACTTCATCGAAAATAAATTGTCAAAACACATTTACATACATAAGGCATGAACATGCGGAGGTGGTCGATATCTTTGCTGATAGTATAACTGTGTATAGGACTAAATTGAAACGATTATTTTTGTATCAACTAAATGGAAATGGACAAATAAATTTTTATTTTTCTTCTTCTTGTTTAAACTTATCTTTTTAATTTACACAAATCTATAATAAGCACTTGATACTATACTATAGGTACTAAGTACTTGAAACTTTTTAACAGCAATCTAAATTTAGCAAATCTTTTATATGTAATCTTTTTAACTGCATAAATATCTAATGTGATTTTATATTATTTTATATTTGTATATTTTGTAAAGCCCATAAGGGCGTTAAATAAATAAATAATTTTAAAAAAGTTACTAAATTTCCACCGGAAATCATCCACCTTATAGAAAACGCACTTCTTACTTAAATGAATAGTTTTCTTTTGAAAACTACTTTATGGCTACTAGCATATTAAGTACCTACTTATTTTTGAAACAAGATAGTAACAATACATCCCCTTAAACATTAAACTACCACAAAAAATATTTAACGACTTGTGTATAAAAATAAATTTTGGCGCAGTAATAAAGGCTTTTGTTTTATACCGTATTTCAAATATAGGCAGCTAAGAAGCTGTAAAAATAAATAAATTTAACATTATAAAGTATTTTAATATTTTGATACCCGTCAATTATTAAGTATTTTCTTCGAGTTTTTTCCACTTTTAATTAATTAATTAAAAAAATATATCTAACGTAGCAGGAAATTTCTGTTTTTATTTATGAAAAGCAATTTTGCTTTCACTTTATATATTGTAATTTTGATAATAATTTATTCAACTTATTTAAACGTACTGTAAAATAAGTAGCACACATATTTTGAAACATAAAATTTATGCATATAATGGTAGATTATTGCCTGAACTACGAGTCTAAAATAATCAAAAATTATTGTACTTACATTTATATCAATAGCCAAGGAGATAGGCGTCATCAAACATTACATTTTTATTTTCAATATTTATGTTAACCCTTGAAAAAAATAAAAATAAAACTTGCAAAAAGTTGGACTTACATGTCGCAAGTTTTATGTGTCATTCATTGCTCACAAGTCAAGCAACTCTCATAAATGTCGAGAGTCATCTTTGACAGTGAAGTTTTTGAAACGTAGGGAAAAAGTGCCCTCAGGTCTTAACTGAAATTCTGTGTTATATTTAAGGTCTCAAATAAAATGGGAAAAGTTGTTTGACATATACTAAATGTTTTATTTTATGTGATATTTTGATTCTATCTACCAATAATTACTTACATACATTGTAATTATGCCAGAATGATGTAATAAAAATGAAGGAAAACAAATAGTGACCCGTTTTTCTCTTTTAACTCTTTTTCTTCTTGTTTTTCTTGCACTGTCCCAACTCTTGGCTTAGGTATACTATTGAAGTTGGCTCTTCTCATTCTCAGGCTGTCTCCTTCTTCAGTTTTCTGGATATCATTTTCATCCAGGCCGTTTCTCTGTAGGATTCTGCAGCATTAATTAATCCAGGAGTTCTTTGGTCTTCCTCTAGATGATTGTCGATGAAGCTCTATAGACATTGCCTACTTCGCCGTGCTGTCTGATGCTATCTGTCTTATGTGCCTGTATCATCTCAGCTGTCGTTCCTCCAGCTTATTGTTTATGTTCGTAACACCCAGGCTACCACGAATGCATGAAGATTTTATCCCATTTTTAGTGTTACTCCTGCCAAATATCTAAACATTCGAATTTCTGGTGTTTCATGTAGCCTAGAGCAGACTATCTATGAACTTTTATAAATTTACTTGAGGCACAACTTACAAATAGTTGGACATAGTTATGGTAGGCCAGGCTAAAGGTTGGAGACCTGTTGGACCAACAAAGTGATTAAAGCAACATGCATTTGGTAATAACTCTCAGATATGTAGGATGCCCAGAAAAGTAAAGGAGCATAGTCAAGGAAGCAGGAGTTCGTAAATATCGTATCCTTAACTTTTTCATCTTGAGTAATAAAACGTCTTTAATAAATTGAATGCGAGATTCATGAAAAATCGCAGTAAATCGATAACATTTGATGATATCAAAATCATCATAAGTATGTGTGTTCAAATCACGTCGGGGTCACCACTTTAGGAAAGGCGTCCAGTCTTAAAAGGGTTTTGGAAACAGATTAGGTTAGATGTGGAGGTTTTTTTTTTAACGCTCGGATAGAAGCTTCGAGGCAAGGTAAAATGAACAATGACACAAGGAAATGAAATGTAAAAATGTAAATGTGAAAGTTAAAATGAATTAGGGGCAAAGTTTGATATCGTAAATTGACTGCGAAATGCAAGAACGCAGCGGCGATTGATTGTAAGTCACGATTTAATCCCAGCACATTCTTGCTTGAATGTTGAGTTACTACTGATAAGGCAAAATTTGTTCAACTGGCTACTCCACAATGAATTTCAGAACCCTACATTTTTAATTAGAATTATTATCACGTAGGTACTCGTATGAGAATAATTAACAGAAGTTATAATATTTTTTTCAGATTCTTCAAGTACCTTCGCAATGTGTCGGTCGAGGGTGACCAGGGCAAACCTAACGTGGAGTTCACAGCTGACGGCGATCTTAAGGCAGCCGAGCTGAAGATCATGAATCTGAGACCCGGAGTTTCCAAGCAGCTGGTCTGGGAAGAGGTTGGTACAACATCTTAAAATACTGGAAATATTGTACTCGATGTTTTACAGCAACCCGCCATACAACATTTTGTTTAAATTAAATACAAAAATGATGTATTTTCTAATGAAAATATTATTTTTTATCGAAAAAAGTTTATTTTCTACCACAGTATATCCGATATATTCAATTTTCACTAACTTAACCTAATCAGATAATTAAATATGAACTGAGCACGCCGTGGCGCAAGTGCCACAGCTTATAACTTTCATAGATAATGGCAACTGTCAGTTATATGGAATGAAAAAAGAACATGTGTTACCGCTATCTGAATATACATATAAAAAATGCAAAGAACATGTATTAATATAACATTATTTGTTAGTTAAATATCGCTAGTAGAAAGTGGCTATCTACGGCAATAGTTATCATATTGTCAGCAGCAGTAGTTATTATTTAGTGAGATGCGTCTTATCTCCAGATAAGACGTGACCATGGTTTGGGTAAATTGTTAGCAGATGATTTTTGATAGTAAAACTCGTAGTAAAATGTCGGTGACTATTATATTAACATTAATTTACATTTGTTATCTCATTACATCTCGCAGTATCCGGTAATAATAACGTGCGCTCGTACGCGCGGGTATTTAAATCTGAAAGGCATACCGTACACACATACACCTTTGTATCCCGTTCGAACGTGCGCCTTCCACTCGATTCGGAAATACAGATATTACAGTTAGAATTTTGGACAGTGATTTGTGGTGTATGGTAACCAATTTGAAAGAGATAATCAAGATGTCTGACTTCACCTCGGAGTTTTCTTATAATCATGGTTGTGTTGACATCTACAATTGTATATAGTGGTGTTATGTAACGTAAAACAGGCAAGTAAATAACGTACAAGCATTCACATTGGTATATTCACTTTAGTTTATTTCTAAAAAAAATATTGATTATTTTATATGTTTATATATATATAAATATTGTTTATTTTATTTGTATATATCTACTTTTATGTGAGTTTTTTTTCACCAACATGTTTCAGAAATTACCATTCCATCATCAGGGTGCTGTATAACTGTCAAAAAATTCGAATGAAATGTCTTTTGTTCCTTGTTTTTCCAAATTATTTGAAAAATTATTTTATAAAAATATTATTACTGAAGTTCTTGATTACTCGCAATTATTGGAAAAAAATTAAGAATTGGGCTAGTAGTCAAATTCAATTGATTATTAGCACCCTGATGATGGAATGGTAATTTCTGAAACATGTTGGGGAAAAAAAACTCACATAAAAGTAGATATATACAAATAAAATAAACAATATTTTTTTTAAATGTCAATCTACAATGTTGCTCAATTAATTGAAAAAAAAATGTTTATTTCAAATGATTCAAAATTTATAGAACGCTTTTACATTATACATATTACAAGTAAGTTGATGTTATGACAGGTTAGTGTTAGCGGTCAAATAGTCAAAGACGGAATGGATAAGTGGGGAATCGGTGAGTGGTAGGTAAAGTTTATCGGATATGTTGGGTTGGCCTGTGATTAGTCTCGCTACACCGCTTTAGGGTCATTCCATGCAATAGACCAACGTTGCTTATTACACATTAATAGAGTCTAAAGAAACTAACCAAAGTAGTTTATATGAAATTAAATTAGAAAGACATACAGAAAAACCTAATTCACGAAAAAATATTAGGTTACTACTGGAATTCGAACCCAGGTCACCTCCTTTCCGGGGCCGATGCTCTGACCACTAAGCTACAGCAACCTTCTATGTTTCCGTGAATATATTGACCTTATATTTAGTTCTTATTTTTATTAATTGATGAATTTTTATTTTTGTCCATAGAGCAATCCACTTTTTTGATACGGTAATTGATATTTTGTAATGCCACCGCTAGATGGACGCCAGAATTAATTGAATAATTCATTTTTCTAATTGATTAATTAATTTGATATATAAATTTCACAGAACCTTGTCTGAAAAATTACAACTTTACAAATATAAATGTGTTCTTGAATATAGTTTATATGAACTTACCGCTAAAAATTAATCGCCGTATGCAGGATAGACAATATCAAAAAATATAAACAATTTGTAAAACAAAAATAACGAAATATTGTCTTAAACATTGAAATATAATGAAAATAATTGATGCCCTTTGATGACCAAATTCATTGGTGCATTTATATAAATAATAACCGTTGATCTAAAGGTTTTTTTATGGCCGAATGAATAATTTTGATCAAATCTATTAAACATCCAACTCCAAGTAAATTGTCTTCACAACTGCGGTGGAAACGTTAATAAAGTAGGTCTTGAATGAAAACCACGAGTCAAATTACCCCGGCAGCGACTGAATAATATATATTCACCAATAATAGTTTAACCACACCATTCCCGATGCTGTATTTATTAGCTGGATCTACCTGCTGGAAGACAAAGTTATGTACAGGGTTATTTGCAAAACGTTAATAACCTCGCAGGACTATATTCCTATCTTAATTATGAGTCGAAAATGTTCAAGCTATTATGACCTAATATCAATAGTTAAGGGGATATGCGACATCAAAGTTTGCATTTTTTTTTCAATATTTCTGACTTATTTTTTGTAGAACGTTGGACTATCATTACAGTAACTTATATCAAATATGAAAAATTCATTCTCTTTAACACAAGTCAAATATAAAAATAAAAACCTTCGAATTCCAATTGGAATTTTTTGAGGGTTTTTATCATTTTATTTAACTTGTATTGAAACGAATGAATCCAATTGGAATTCGAAGATTTTTATTTTTTTATTTGACGTGTGTTAAAGAGAATGAATTTTTCATATTCGATATAAGTTACTGTAATGATATTCCAACGTATTACAAAAATAATTTATAAATATTGAAAAAAAATGCAAACTTTGATGTCGCATATCTCCTTAACTATCGATATTAGGTCATAATAGCTTAAACATTTTCAATTCATAATCAAGACAGGAATATAGCCTTGCGAGGTAATTAATGTTTTACAAATAACTCTGTATATTTATCAGTATTGTATTTTTCACAATATTATTTAGGCACTTGTATTGCATATACAATACAAATAAATAAATACAAGCTGAAAACGATGAATGTTGAAAATTAAATAAATGATGACCTGTTAATGAGTGATTCGAAAATGTGCCATTGGTTTGCGTTGATACTAAAAGTAATAATTTATTTGATCTATGTCTAGAAAACAGATGGATTAGATTATATTTTTACAGTCCCATCTTTCTCCACAATCCATCATCTCTTCATCAAATGTATACAGCTTTTTAACATTTAATCTCGGAGATTTTTCAAGGAACTTCCGTTACCTTGATATCCAGGCAAATTTTTAATCTCAGAGATATAACACATTTTCGTTATTATTTGCAAAACTTTTTGTGTTAGATTGTTTATGAAAGTTGGGGTCATGGCTTTGTGGCATTTCATAACACAATACATAAACCACCAATCTAGGCCATACACACACATACATAAGCAAGTCGAGGCACAAGCAGGGTACACGAGCCGTCTACAGGTTATTGCACCGTCAGCAATTCCGACAATTCATCATTTTTTTCCATAAACGCTCTCATTAATTAAAGGAGTTATTTCCGTCCATTTTCATAAAATCACTGCCACATATTGCAGAAAAGCGATAAAAAGGTGTAACACATTAAAAAGAAGTATATTTATTTATATATGTAAATGAATATTTACTTCGAGAAAGTTCTTTGTTCGGAAAACTGTATAAAAAGCAGCAAACGCTTTATAGGCCGGAGGCTCTTGCCCTTCGAGTATCTATCATTGTCTTTGTAATCGTATTTATGTAAAACTGTTTTATCGAGATAATAAAATCATTAAGCATTCTACGACTTCGGAGAATCCCGTCACATGACGGGATTCTCCGTCATGTGACGGGATCATGGTGGGGACCCTTCTCCAAATCCGTAACGCACATCATCTTCAACCAAAAACCCCCAAAGCTCCGTTGGCATGTACCTACTTTGAAAAATATTTTGAATAGAAAAACTTGTATCAAAAGAAAATAAAAACTATAAAATAAAATATAATTTTCTGGCGTATTCTAGTATTCTAGAATAATCCTTCATAGTCCAAAATAGATATCTCAATACTGTTTCCGGAGGATGATGAATTTCTGTGTGAAACATGTAATATAAACAACATATTTACAACTTTAAAAAAATTTTATAGATGTGACAGTCAATCATGGGTCTAATCGGTGAACGTTTCATTGTATAAAGTGATTACTTGGGCCAGCCATACGATAGGTCATAAGCCCTATAAACACCCAAGAGGCGTCCATACTTATTTTTCCATATAAATAAACTTTAGGCTTTACAGATTATTGAATTTCGGCTTTGAGTACCTATATGTTTCTATCCAAACCCCCACAAATATGTTTCTTTATTTCACCCTATCTAGTTTTCATTGCGATATTTTAAGGGCCGGTCTTATAAACGTCCGTTAGTTAAATTTCAGACCAAATAAACTGAAATTTGATACAAACGTCACTTTTTTCGTCTTATAACAATCCGTTAATCAAATTTTAGTAAAATTTTACCGACGGCCGATACCGACAGTCGAACCACCAGTTTACCGTCCGTTAGTTGAAACTGACAGAAGTATGACAGATTGACGTATTATTTTTTAAGGTTAGGTCCGCTGTCAATTTGCGTTTAATGCTGTTTGTTTAATATGTACATATATACCGTGCTGACTGTTGCTACATTTTCAATGAAAAATGTTTTCACATAACGATGTCGAGCTATTATTGTATTCAAGTTCGTTGGATAAAGAACAAACTCGACGACAAAGAATGTTCAATATACGAGTGGATTATTTTAATATTTTAGATGACGCAGATTATATCTACCGCTTTCGCTTGTCAAAAAGGTCTGCTCAAGAGCTTATATGAGCTTGTAGAAGATATTGGGAACAATGTAAAAAGGCGCATCCGTAGGAATCTGACATCATCACCAACTACAAAATTGCTTGTTGCCTCGAGATTCTATGCTCTAGGATCAATATTATTAGCTGCTCAGACTAAGTTGGGGTTTTAAAGGCCAATGTAGTGTTGTGGGAAGTATCCCAAAAATCTGATGCGAGCGAGAAATTTTAGATAGAAAAGAGATATAATTCGCCTTTGACAGCTCTAAAATCATAGACAAGAGCAGTGCGATATTGCGATACTTTACGGACGGTAAAAAAAGTTTTATAAGACGAGCATCGGTAACATTTATAAACGAACGGCCATCCGTTAGTATATTGTCGATTGACTAACGGAAATTTGGTCTTTCGTTTATAAGACCGGCCCTAAACGTTATCAATCCATTTGGAACCACCCCTTCTATTTTTCCTTCGTGTTTTTGTTTTTAAAACATCGTTTTAAATGATATTTATTTTACGTGGATGTTCCCCCCTATTAATCTTGTTTATCTAAATCTCGCGACAAACATTCTTGAATATATTCACAGAAATTATGAAAATTGATTTTAACCCACGGAGGGAGACAAGTATTAACGAGGTTACCCCGAGTATAAATGTTTGCTTTGAAGTGTACTTCATAATGGCTGATGGATAAGTAATATTGTGTGAAGTTACCACTCACCACAATGTTCTGTGTTAATCAGGATTAATGTAACAAAGGCAGCTGTGACGTGCGTATGTTACTTTTCCATAGTTGGAAATTTTGTCGGATAATTCAATTACAACCTCCAAAATATGGGCAAGTCATCAGCGAACCACATTGTTGCGAAACTTCGTAGAGAACTTACTAGACCACTATTCGCAATCTAATTGTCAATAAAATATTAATCAATTAATAAGCATATTTGATTTACAAGTAAAAAAAAACGGGCGAGCCTTACAGTATGATGTGTAACATTTGACATCTCACAATTAAAAAAGTCAATTGAGCAGCAACAGAAATTAACATCAAAATTTAAAAAAGCATATACCTCTATATTAATTTATTTGTAAATATAAGTAAAGAAAATGTATGTGCATTTATTAATTATTGAATTTTGCCGCACTAGGTAGGTACCGTATATCTACATACGCATTTTGTTTAGAAATGTGTTTTGTCAATCAAATGTTTTTATTTATTTTCATAGATGGCGGTAGTGTGTCGCCAAACATTTGTATGAATACTTTAAATAAATATTTAAAAATAATCACATAAATTACATAAAATTTCACAATGTAAATCATAAAGAGAATTTATTGTTTACATTCATGTAAAAAAAAGTATTTATTGGTTAGTTTCAAAGATATAAGCCAAAATATATCAAATTACAACATCCACACGCTTGAGATCAGCCACGTAGCATATATACAAAATCAGAAGCGTTGACTGTTGAAAGTGTGCGTCTTCGCTGGACATTGATTTGTTTATACACGATGATTTTTTTCCATAAACGCGCTCCGCGCGCACTCATTAATTGAAGGAGTTATTTCCGTCCATTTTCACGAAATCACTGCCACATATTGCAGGAAAGCGAGAGAAAAGGTGTTACACATCAAAGAGAAGTATATTTATTTACATATGTAAATAAATATACTTCATGTATATATGTATAAAAAATCAGTGATTTATAATATAATGCTTAACCTTGAGAAACAATTTTGAGTTTTTTATGAAGTTATAATGAGATGCGCGCTGATGTCTTTATTTAGACTAAAAACCTTCCGGTTTTTCTAACATCATCCACAAAAAAAACAATGACCTCTTTAGGTTCAATACATTGTTCATTACCGGAAAGACATAGAAGAATAGCGATAGACAGAGCGATCCCCATCTTGAAAAATCAAGTAGATGAACTTAACTATTTACTATCATACGGCAGCGGCTATTCTAATTGAGGGCTTAGAAAAAAGAGGAGAAGAATCGTCAAGAAGATCAACATCACGTAACAGAAGGTCACGATCTACAATCGACTGGAGATTCGATGGAGATAATCGAAGTGAGATGTGTATATCACTTATCTGAGGACAGTCATACCTCCGATCGTTCTTCTGCCGCACCTTTTTCAAAAAACTATGAAAACTATGCACTACCTGTGGAATTCACACCACAATACAGAAAACCGCCAACCTAGGCCACACACCCACACGGTCGCAAGGGATGCCACATAAGCAAATAGAGGCACGAGCAAGACCCGCGCGACCAGCAGGTCATTGCACCATCAGCATTTCGGAAGATTTCTTCACACTCACACAGCCGCACTCCAAGACTCCTTTTTTCGTAAATTATATAAAAGAGACACACGCCCTAGGCAGGTATGTCAGTCCTTCGTAGATCTCC
Organism: Agrypnia vestita; assembly: GCA_016648135.1. NCBI lineage: Eukaryota > Metazoa > Arthropoda > Insecta > Trichoptera > Phryganeidae > Agrypnia > Agrypnia vestita. The sequence goes on along the minus strand of JADDOH010013238.1, from coordinate 82,292 downwards.
GGCGGGTGGCCGGAGGCTATGGTCCTTAGAGTATCTGTATCATGTTTATTTTGTACTTGTTTTATCGAGATAATAAATCATTAAATATTCTACGCCTTTAGAGCTTTTCCATCACATGACGGTGGTGATCCGAAAAAGCAACTGTTCCAAACCATCTCCAAACCACCCAAATATCTACGGCATACTTTTCTCCCTTATCAAAATTTAAACATATTGAGTAAACCATATAGTTTATCCGTGCGCACCTTTTGCGCGTTTATTATTCTATTTAATTATTTTTTCCCGATACGCATCATATACATCAAACGAGTATATATTCCCTTAGCTCAAAAGTTCCAGATTAAGGGCGCAAGAGACGTGCACTTAAGAAAAATATCAATTTTAATAGCATATAAAATCATGATGATGTTATGTTTTTACAAAAAGCGCTGCTTTTTCAATTGAGCTAGACGTTTTAATTTATCACATCACCAAAGTGTCAAAAAATTATGTTTGAATTTTCTGTTTTTATTAATCTTGCCCCTTGTTTTACGAACTGAGTATTCTCTCCAATATTTATATTTGCACTGTCAACAATAGTGGTACAACGATACACTAGCAAGCAGTTAGTGTCCCTGAAGCTACGTAGTATTTATTGTAATAATAATGGAACGGATGTGATATCGACCAATCATGCTGAACATCTGTGTTTGATGTGAATACGTTTACCGCAAGGGTTTGACTCTTGCATGACCAATTACAACATCAATATTCAGCACATCAAATGCAACATATATATTTCGTCACAGCAGAAACCCAATTATAGTTCTTGTCTATTCAGGGATTGTTAATGCATTTTCCGATGGCTGATTATATGATTTACGTGGCCTTCTATGGTTTTCTGTAGTTTTTTTTTTAATTCTTCTTTATTTACATAACTTTTGGTTACTACGCTTAGTTTTTTTTGTTTTATATCTTGGATTTCTGTGTTATTGGTATATCCATTTCTTCTGCCATTTCTGTCTTTTTAGATACTATGAATAAATTTAAGGAACGAATGCGGATACCTACAGACTAAATACAATCGTAGATGGTTCTGAGGAGAGTGGAAAATATTGTTTTGAATAATTAAACTGATTTTATACAATAAAATAAATTAATGATTTTATTATTATTTTCATCAAGATTACATTTCTATGCCAAATTTCAGAGTGATTGTTGGTCAGGATGGAGGAAACTTGATAAAAGCATGTAAAAAAAGAGACCTCAAAAATGTCTCATTGCAATCTGATAATAAGATATTGACGGTCCTCTAAGTCCAGTGGTCGTGACGCTGGCTTTTCTTACCTGAAATTTTATATCTAGTTCTTGTTGAGATTACAATATATCTATGAGATTTTCTCGAGCCTATTTTTCTGAAGTTTCGCTACAGTTATTGGGCCTTGCGGCTTGTTGTTATGTTAAAGAAATATAGTCCCATTCCATTCTTACCCACTTAAACTATCCAACCCATTAAACATAACCACACATCATCATCCATAAAATCACATCCTAACCATACATCATCATCCGTATAATCCCATACAAACCCACCCAAACCATCCAACGCAATAAATATAACCACACATCATCAACTACGTATGTGATGGATTTTAATGTACGTTATTATGAGAATTGAGAATATTATGCTAATAAGATTTACGCGAAAAAATTTCTTCAGGGATGTATTTTGGATCCCACCTGACGATGGTACGGGGCCGCGACTAGGGTCTGTTGGGGGGGAGTGTCTGGGTTAGGGGTGGGAAGGGAAATTCCTGAGATATTCAAGTGATTTAGGAAACGCGCTGAATTCCGAATTCTCAATATTCGGTGACAATGCGCCGCGTTACATAATTCCATAAAATATTTCTCCCGGCGTTTGAAAAATATTATTTACGAAGACGAAAAAATATTCGATATTTGGAAAAAATAGACGTTTGTGGGCGTGACTCTTAAGTGATACAAATAAAAATATTTTATTTCAGTTTATTTTTCTGTAGGATTTCATTCTTTGCAATCCTTCTGAACCAGTGAAACTTTTCCATTCACTTCGGCTTCTGTAGCCTAGAATCAACTTTTCCTAGCTTTAGCTTTACGCGTTTTGTCTCATCATTAAATAGGTCAAAATACACTATACAACTGCTCAACTTTCTCTAGGCAATAATAGTAAAAACGCACAAAGCTGTTCTCGAAGTATTTACAATACATGTTTTAAACAGTTTAACTCAATTATGTTTGAAAACAAGACGGATAAATTTTCCGAGAAATCCTTGATTTCTACGTTTCTTATTTAGTCCCACGAAACATCTGAACAAAACAATTGGTTTTGGGGATTTTCCCAGAATTCTTAAACAGATAAACAGACTCCTTGAATTCTTGATCCAATTGTTTCAGCAAGTACGCATTGTTCATATTCTCTCACCAGTAAAGATTCTTCTTCGTATTCTGGCTGACGTCTGTTGTATGCTGAACACAATAGAGAGGGAAGTGTTTCAGTCGGTACGCTCAATCTTCTGCCATTTTCAACAATTTGTCGAATGTAAAGAATTGTACTTGTACAGTTCTGTCTGATTTATTTTCGGTCAAATTTACTCCTGTGTGTCGGTGGTGTAACGTAGGTCTACACGTCATAGAAAATATGAAACATCTACCTTATTTACGAAAACCAAAACGTCACATTTTTTGTAATCATCGAATAGATATTTTCACACCAAAATGACTAAATTAAAGTGTTACGAATATACGGATTTTTGAATTAAAAAATATTTATTCATTTTTCTAGTATTTTCGGCCAGTGTGTAATAGAGAACAGAATTTTGCACGTCGCAGTTAAATCGAGCAAAAAGAGCACTACAATACCACATATTTTATATAGGACAGAGATGGCGATTGCTCGGGTTTCGGTGAAAGACAATATCAAAAGAGTACGGTAGAGTCGCTTAAAACTTGTTAGACCAAGATGGACTACAGGCGATCGCGTCGTTGAATTTAGTCGGTAATGATTCGTCGGCGTGAGCGCACGCAAATTCTATATGCCATGATTTTATGATAATTTACTAAAATAATGCAAATATGTATGTTTTCCTTACATAATTATATAAAGGGACCTTTACAAAGTCTTATCTGTATTGAAAATTTATATTTTTTACCACCTATTAAAAACTGTGCCAATTTTTAATCATGTAATACTGTGTCACACCACCGTTCCCGACGGTATTTTTTAGCACAGTCTTCTTAGAGTTAATATATGGTGACCTAGACACGGGATGACATCTATTTTATACAAAACCAAGCCCCCACCGTGACGCAACTTAAGAACGCAAGAGCAACGTAACGCTCCTAACGGATTATTCCGTTAGGAGCGCTACTTCAATCTATCATCATCTTCCACAAAGTTTTCTTTCGCAATGTCATTTAAATTTACAATTAGTTATTTATTATTATTTTTACTGAGAAGGTCTGTCAGTTACCCGTGTGGAGTTCTTTTGCTTACACAACAATTTTGTCCAATTCCTTTTCCGTGGTATTATGGAAGGCGACCATTATATCTCTAGCCATTTTTCTGATAAACGTTTTGCGTAATAATCTTTTGTAAGTGTATTTTTTTCTAATAAGCATCTGCCTTGTACCAAGGATTTATCTTCAAAATACCAATCTTGATTATATTCTTACATCTGGAGAAAACTGGCAACAGAACTAAAATATCGTTCCCTTTTTACTTCCTTTCCTTTAACTCGTGGCGTCTGCTTGAACGACGAAAAAGACACAAAGCCCGAAAATGAGAAAGAGAGTATTGTAAAAACTTGGTTTTTATGGGTTACTTTTTTACTTCCTTTCTTTTTTAACTCATAACGTCTGCTTGACGCAAAAACTTTGGATCGATTTTTAACCCTTTTCCTGAGATCCAATCGAGCTGAAACTTTGCAAGCAGACTCGTGATGAAGATCAAGAAGATCTGTCAAATTTTCGTTAAAAAAATAATTATAGTATAATTTTGGATTTTTCAAATTTTTAATGACTTTTTCATACAACTCAGTAAGTTGTATGGAGATTCCGACTCATCTGGTAGACACGGAACCTGATTATAGTATAATTTTGGGTTTTCGGATTTTTTTTTATCACTCCCTTTCGTAGAGTCGCCCGACCGAAGCCCAACGCGTAGTTTAAGCGCCAAACCAATTTTCACTAGTAAATGAGAAAGGGAGTATAAATAAAAAATTGGTTTTTATGGGTTAGTTTTTTAAATGGATGTTGATACGATAAATGAAGTGTGCTGGAAGAATCTTTTTTTGTCAAGCGTTACGTGTATATGTTTATAATAAAATATTCATTCTGCTTTGAACCAACATAAATACAAATCAAGCCAATCCAAATACATTAACAGATATTAGGAAATCTTTCAGCAGTGTAGCCAGTGCTTTGGATCGATTTCCGGTTTATTATTTGAGCTAGTATTTGTAATGGTATTGTTAATGGCATAATAGAGTGCTGGCTCTAGCCAGTTTCCAGTTTATAGCTCAACATTTAATTTTCATATCCGTTTCGATGACGGCTAGGTTACATTGTACTCAGGAGTATTCAGAAATATATATAACTAACAGGATATATAATAATAGTGGAGATATTCCAATTCGCGGCATCAGAATCCTACAAGATCAATTTGTAGACTTCATTGCGCTGATCACCATCAGCAAATAGAAAATGGCAGAACTTATCAACCAGATTAAGGAAGAGATTTTGGTACCAATTTTGAAATAGACGGAAGATTTTTCGAGAAGACAACTAATGTTCTTGTTGAATATAGTTAAAATAGTCTCTTAATCTATCTTCTAGTTCTTGTGGATGGCAACGTCTCCTTAGTCTAAAGTCATAAAAACTTGAAAGATTTATTCTGGGAGCGGTAGCTTTATATTAGAAAATAGTTTACAACATTTAAAAAAATCAGTATTCTCTAGAATGTTCGCACCCCAAAATTATTACTTGAAAACTAAGCTTGTATTGTTTTGCTCGCACACAATCCAGCAGCGTTACATGTGACTTTTCCTTAATATCGACACTTTCAAAATACGGTGCAGACATCGTAGGTACTATACCATGGCCTGTGAGATGAACGAACGTCTTCATTCATCAGAAATTAGATAAATATTTGTTTTTCAATATGTACGTAGAAAAAAAAAGTGCTTACATTGCGAAAGCTGGTGAAAAAGATAGTGATATATATATTACTGATGCGTGCTGTATATTTAAAAGAACGAAGCACAAAGATGAATTTAATACAGGATGGATAAACGACATGTGTCAAATACGACGTACTAAATAAGGTCTAGAATCGCAAAACAATCAACAGCAGTAAATCAGATATAAAAAAAGAGAGAGTTGTCTAATTTCAGGGCACAAGAATCCGAAATCTAAAAGTATAATTTCTAATGTATCATTGGTTTTGAGAGATTTTGGCTCACAGAAAACTAAATAATTATGGCTTTTGTAAAACAATTTGATATGACCTTAAAGATAAGATTCGAGGCAAATATTTGATAGCGAAGAATATTGTTTACAGAAACATTTATTATTATAGATGGTTTATTATTATGTAATTATAGAATGATATTCTAAAAGTTTTGAGAGAACTTTGTATATTACCCGAAATCAGTCAAATTTCTAATGGAATACAACGTAGCAAATTTAATTAATTTTGCGTTATCAAATAGCAATTAGAAGCTCCCTTTCTTTGTATTTATCAAATAAAACTGTTTTATTAAAGTGTCGTAAATATATGGCGCTGTCGGGAAAACGGTATTACGTGAAATATATTTTAAATCTAACCGCTACAAGAGTTGGACCACGAAGTGATGAAGGGTCCATAATCTCCAGCATTCTATAAACCCTACGACATAATATTGTCATGGAACGTCCTCAGGGATATCTAAAGTTGGGGAAAATCTGGAATATTTCTGGAACTTCTTTGTTCTAAGGACACAGTGGAAAGGACTGGTTAAAATAGGAGTGATGGATCAAAAGTATATACTCTGTTGATTATTGCATACTTGTGAAAGATATGAACTGTAAAAGAGTTTAAAACGAATATCAGACACAAGGGTGTGAGATAAAAGTAGAAATTAATTACTTAATAAAACTGAAGAACTGTACATACGGAACAAAGGTTTCATTTTCAAATTGTAAATTTAAATATTTAAAAGGCTAGAAGTTAAGGTTACGAGTATATGAGATCGGTTGTTGAATATTTTTATTTTATTTTATTTTATTAGGAATTCAAACAGCTAATTTGAATTTTAAGAAGTAGAACATATATGATATAATAATAATATTAAGCCAATTATATGAATTCACTTAATTAACCTATGTAGAATACTATGTATTGTGCAGACCCTAACTCGTCGAAGAAACATAGCTGACGCGGTGATGCTATTCAAAATAACACACAATCTAGTTGATAGTCCGGAACTTCTTCAACGAATATCTTACCACATCCCAAATCGCAATAACAGACATTCACCTACTTTTCATCTCCCCTTTTGTAAGACCAACTCAAAACAATGTACTATGCAGACCCTAACTCGTCGAAGAAACATAGCTGACGCGGTGATGCTATTCAAAATAACACACAATCTAGTTGATAGTCCGGAACTTCTTCAACGAATATCTTACCACATCCCAAATCGCAATAACAGACATTCACCTACTTTTCATCTCCCCTTTTGTAAGACCAACTCAAAACAAAACTCCTTTATGTACAGATCCACAAATTCATTTAACACAAACTATCACCACATTGACATTTTCAACGCAACAATAAGAAACATAAAACAAACAATATCTACACTACCGCACCCAAACTAATTTGTATATTATATCTTCCCTTCTACTCCCGTCCCACATTCCCCTCCACCCTCTCCATTCGCTATTAATGTATGTTAAAGTAAATTTTTAAATTCAGTGGAAAATTTTTAAGATTGTTTTGATTCAAAATAAATAAATAAATAAACACACAAATACACACACTCACACAAACTCACTATTGGACATGTTTTTTCTTATTCTTTTATCGATTGTATATATGTGTTTTCTTGTAATTGGCCCAAAACTCTGTACATCAATTATTGTTTTTTTTCAAGATTGATTAATTATATGGCTGTAAGAAAACCAATAAATGAAAATAAAATAAAAAATAAAATACAAGAGAATAAGAAGATATATTTAACAAACTCAATAAAAAGATCAAGGAAAAAGGAGTTTTTTTAAAGAAGATATAAAAATAGATTAATACATGAAGAAAGTACGGTAAATTTATTTCCTAGGGGAGAGGAAGGAAGAGGAAATGGATTAGTAGAGGGAATGTGGGATAAGGAATAAGATCTGTGTGATAAAGATTAGTTATGTTTAAAGGAAGGCTGTGTGTTACTGAAGGTTGCTGAAGGTATCGGCGAGGTCGGTTTTGCAGAAAATAAGGATTTCTACGCGCCAAAGAACTTTTATTTACTGTCATCAAAAATATTTACTTTTTAAATGATTTTTTGATGAATTAAAAAAGAAATTCAAATGAATTAACATCTATTTTTGATCCATGTACATATATAAAACTTTTTACTGTCGAAAAATTAATTTATTTTCTACTGAAAGCCTCATCTTTTTCGATGCAGTTTCAAAGAATAGACAAGCCAACCAACCATCTTTTCAATAGCAAATTTATATGAATATCCTTAAGAATCAGACCAAACTAAAATAATGTAGTAATAAAGAAATGTATTAATATATGAACAATAGACGATAACCCGTTTATTTAATTATATCATATAAAATTTATGTAAGATGTTCCTGGTTTGAATCCTGGTGACATTTTTTAAATGGACAATTTTTTTCATCTGATCAGATTAACAGTCTGAAAAATGATTAATTCATATTTTAATTTTTAATTTATTCGATTAATAATGTGCTGTGCTTAAATTATTAGACTTTTAACGTTTAATCACACTTTACCACGTTACCACGTTACCAAGGTAACGTAAAGCTTGATGTTAGAAATGAAAGCAGATGTTACACATTACATAAGATGGTTATTCCTATCATTCAGGCTTCCCGACCCTTAATAAAATGCCGTAAAATTCTGTATCTGTGTTACCAGATTTCGTCTCTGCAGTTTTTGCCTTAAGCAAGGAGATTAACAAACGTGTCGGATGAGCCGCTGGAGACCATTTACTTTCTTACTTCAGCTCATCTAAATTTAGGTCGCACATGTGGCTTAATGTAGCAAAAAAACAAGTGAACAAAACAGAAGTAAAACCACCCCCAGTCAAAAGATAAAATCGAGATGAACCTGTTTATTACTGCTTTTATAGCCAGAGCGTAGATTTTAAAATTGATATGCCTTTGATAAAATTATTTCAAAGAGTACCCACATATTTTCAAAAGCAGTTATCAAATGTCATCTCCAGTTATACCTCATCTCATCACTTAGGACCGTATTCCACAGAATATGATTTACTGATATCCTTGATGATTTTCCTTCACCTTTCTCTGTAGCCGCAGTTTAGATAGCGGATCCATTAGGATAGCCAGTCTTTGGTCTGGTCATTGTAGGGCATCAGCGTTAATTATCAATTAAGTTGTGGAGATTGTGACGCGGTTTACACAAGACAAAGTGGGAGAAAAATAAAGGAAAAACTTGAAGAGCATAAAAGAGCTGTAAAAAACTTAAGTTTAAATTCAGAAATGGCAGAGCAAGCCAGAATGGAGGGACATAAATTTGATTCGAAATTATTATATGGGTGCAATAAAGGAAGAAAAATGGACATCTTGGAGATTTGAGAAATAAATACTAATAAAATAAATAATAAAAATATAATAAACATCCAGATACGTCCCATAACCTCCCCACTCCTATCCATTCTAACCCCGCCCCCAACCCCCACCACCATCACACCCACCCAATCCCTATAAATGCTGTCTCGAATTATTTTTAATTTAGTTTTAAACGTGTTGTTATTGAGAATGGAAGAAATCCCGAAAACGTTCTAACAATTCAAAATAAATATAGTGGAATAAAACAGTGTTGTTTACCTTCATTTTTTTTTAAATATTAAAAGCCGGATAGTTGCCTCAGTGGGATACATGCCCTGGTTTCGAATACACTATGTTAAGGATGTTGGTGGCGTTAGCGCTTTGCTATAATTAGAAGTGCCCCTTCCGCAGGCCTCAATGCCATGTAAGCTGTGGAGTACGCGCACGCGTTTTGTCCGTGTGAACAAAAATCTTCCGCGGCGAAACTTTGACAGGTGTCGAAATTATATTGGTCAGTAATTTCTTTTGAATATTCTTATAACTGATTGTGGTTTCAGTAAACATTTTGTTTCTTTGCATGCATTAGTGTTTAAATTACACTATTTATTCCACGTTATTGTTGAGTAGTTTTTATTTATTTCGCAAATCAAAGGGGTAAGTATCCCTATCAAAAAGGATAGTTGCCCAAGGGAATACTATCCGCAACTATAAATTCTTTAACGAAAAAGGACAGATTTTTTCTGTTGGTGTTTTTTCTATCTCATTACGACTATAACTTGTTTTAAATGAAATAAATACCTAACTGTTCGCGTCACATCAGCTGGGCAGAAGATAGTTTTGCACTTGCGTTCGAAGAACTGGATATGTCGAATGTGGTTGCATTAAACTTGTACAACATTCAAAACCATTGCATGAGATGAGGAAATGTGAAAACCTTGGCTTCTGGTGATAATTAACGCTGATGCCAAAGTTAATTGACATAATGTTCTATATTTATGATAAAAAATAAAATTTTACTAATAACATACCTAATTTAAAGTTTGGAGCCTATTTTGTTTTTTTTTATAATTTAAAACGTTAAAACTTAATACTATTTTATAATGATAAATAATATTTTGATTTGTTCTTAATAAAAGATCTCAGTAAATAATAAATACTGATTACTTAAATTGATGTAAATTTGTTTCTATCTAAAAAAAATTGTAGTGAGGCGTCTATCCCCGTACGAGGCAAGTTTTCCCTGAAGCATTTTTAATGTTAGGCTACAGTATACCGCTACAGTAGGCATCTATCCCTCTTTTGAGAGGTCAAATATAACAGGAATTACTCAAAACCAATATTAATTATGTTTTCAAAAATAGGCTACTATAAAATATCAACATGTTGCATTACTCTTAGGAAGTACATATTTTTTTAATTATTGAGCTTTTTTGAAAAGTAGGGCAACTATCCGGCTTTTACCCTATGTCTGCCCTTTCCATCTTTCCAGGTTCCATCATATAGATTTGTGTAAAATAAAAATAGAAGCTTAAGTAGTAAGAAGAAAATGATTGTAAGTATTAATAAGAAGAAGAAATAGATTGCAGTTTAAAAGATTCAAGAATTCAAGATTCAAACATCTTATAGATTTTTGTAAATTATAAGAGAAGTTTAAGTAGTAAGAAAAAAAATTATTATCCATTTTCATTTCGTTGAAATGTAAAAAAATGTATCAACTTTGTCCTATACACAGTTATATTATCAGCAAAAATGTCAGCCGCCTCTGCATGTTCATTCCCTAATGAGTGTGGTCAGGGGATTACAGAGTTTTCTAATGCATTAGTTCTGACATTTCCACTAAAATAAAATAATGCACAATGTCTTGATGACCTCGATGGATTTATGAATGTTTAATTCATAAAATATAAGTAGTTACATACAAATAACAATATCAATTTTTAAAAAAAGGTCAATCAACAAAGTTTCTCCACCAATTGAAAAAATAGCAAATATTTTTCACCGTAGAATCGACAGATGTGTCTTTAAAAAATAACATAAACAATAGTCCTTGACTGTTTCTGACAAGAGCAAAACGAAAATGACGAAAAACGCCAACAATGATGACATCCCTCAAAATTATTCAGGATTAAAGAATAATTAAGCCAAAACATAATTCAGTTCATAAATTTTTAATACTTTTCTGCTCGAGTTTGACGTTTCAAAAATCAAAAACTTTCATAAATTAGAACGGACTGACAGAGTCAACATTGTCCCTAAATAATGTTTATATTCCCGGCAGTGTATGGAATTTTTAATTTATCACATGTCACGAACTGCGGCCCCTTCCTACGCGGTAAACTCTAATGTCATTGGTTAAAATGAATATTTTGTTTCGCCATATATTAATCATTCCCTGAAGAGGACACGTGCAATTATTTGCGAAGGGTTTCACATCGGTGACACTTTTGCAATTTTGTAAAAATAAAGGACACGATCCATCTTTGTCAGGAGCTTTCTAAATAATTATTACCTACGTCTCAAATTATTTGATTATTTATTTATTATATACGGCACAGAAGTACCTTTTACATAATAATACATAATAATTGCATGGGGAGGAGCTACTGTTAGTGCATTAAATCCTATTATTCCAATTAAAAAAATTGCTATAAAAGTAAACCTCAAAACCTCGATGTATTCGATGTAAAACAAATGTATGCGAATACTACTCTTAAATACACATACAAACACAAAAATACATAGTTTAAACCAACTCAAACAATAATTACCACACGTTCAAACAAACTCAATCTACAAATCCCAAGGTTACATAGCACGTATCGAAAAAGGAGCTTTAACTATTTTGGACCCAAATCACTTAATTACATGCTTGATGAATTAAAACAATACGGGCTAACCACAATTTACAACCCTAACATAAAAAAAAAAAAAACAATGGACAAGGGGAGAGATAAAATAGGCACACTTACACAAACTCACTAACACATTATAACCTCATATATATTATATATTTTCTATTATGTTACTTTAATCACTTTACTATGTAATGTTAAAATATACAATTCTTATCAAATACAAATAATTATTCTACTTTATATCTATATACTATGTTTTCGTACCTACACACTATTGTAAACTATGCCTGTCTCAACACAGATAATTTTATATATAAATTAAATAGAAATAAACAAACAAATAAAATATATACAAGAAATCCAAAGAGTAGAACAGCAAAAAATTACAGAATTGACATAGTATAAGAGAATTGTTTAAAGTCATGACAGTAATTTAGTAAAAGGAGGTGTGAAAATTATAAGATAAAACATAATTTAGAAAAAAGAGATGTGAAATAGGCATATACAATGTTAAACAAATAGGTATAATAATTTGTTCGTGATTGCATTATGAATTCAGGACGGCAGAGTGTGGAGTTTTTAGTAGAAAATCTTTATATTGTGCTAAACTGGAATTAAAAATATCAGAGATAAGCGCATATGCCTATGCAATCTGAGTACAAGAGAATTAAAATGTAAGTTGGTTCTAGTGTTGGCACAATAAAATAGTGTAGGTATTCGTGTATCTCTTTCAAGCGCATGAAACATAAACAAACACAAAATATCAGGGGTGACAAAATGCGAGTTGATAATTTTGTAGAGTAAAATCAAATTAGATAAAACTTTCCTGCTGGATAATGTCAATAATCCAATAAAAATTTGTAATCTTGTCGTGTTGATATTTTCAATTGGGATGTGAAGTCGATAGTTAATGTAACGTAGAAATTTGTGTTGGATGCGTTCAAGTGTGTACATATATAGGCATTGTAATGAGGACTCCATACATATGAGTTGTATTCAACCTGACTCCTGACAAGGGAACAAAACAATAGTTATGCAATATTAAAATAAATAGATACTTTTTTTTCAATTGATTGAGCAACATTGTAGATTGAAATTTTTTTTAAATATTGATTATTTTATATGTATATGTCTACTTTTTTGTGAGTTTTTATTTTCACCAACATGTTTCAGAAATTATCATTCCATCATCAGGGTGCTGTATTACTGTCAAAAAATTCGAATGACATGTCTTTTGTTCCTTGTTTTTCCAAATTATTTGAAAAATTATTTAAAAAAAATATTATTACTGAAGTTCTTGATTACTCGCAATTATTGGAAATTTTTTAGAATTGGGCTAGTAATTAAATTCAATTGATTATTAATAATATTTTGTTTACTATTGCATGCTTTACTAATTTATAATGATTCTAAATTATTCAATTTCAGACCAAAATTATTTATGTGTAAAATAGAAAGTCCTACATTTTTATCAAAACCGTGATCATTTTCTAATACATGATTTGCAAATACAGCACCCTGATGATGGAATGGTAATTTCTAAAACATGTTGGTGAAAAAAAAAACTCACATAAAAGTAGATACATATATACAAATAAAATAATCAATATTTTTTATAAATTGGTACCACCAACAAGGAGACTTTATGGATCTACGGCGATCGGAAGCCCGAACCGACACATTGCCTTCGGCTTCGACACGTGACAGCTGTCTGTGGTGTATTGTCTGCTCCGTTAAATATATGGATATTAACTTTGCGGCACAGCTCCATAAACATACAAATTAACTTCATGGCAGTTTTTGCAAGCTTTATAAATAGCGTGCAGTGTTGTATTTATTTGGTTAAACTTTAGACTCCTAAAAGAATTTCAGCAGAAGTGCAAGGGTGCACAATATTGATTTTGTTACCTCGAGAAATAGATGAACGTTTAATGCCAAAACTTTCACCTCAAGTAACCGAGCATTTAGTATTTTTTTTAAAAAAGATGACGGTCGTCCACATTATTGCTAACATTACTAAACAGGCTGTTCTGATCTGAATCAGATTTTTTCAGCAATATAAATTGATGAACAATACTTCAAGCGAATTAATTACAAGAAATAAGATAAAATGAGCCAAAAAGAGAAATCATTTCCATAATGAAAAAGTTTTAACAATGTTCTTCTTCTCCTTCTTATGGACGGACATAATACGTCCAAATTGCTGTAGCTCTCTCCAGCTATACCTATTCTATGAAAAATCTTTTGCTTCTCGATAATTTTTGTATGCTCTCCAATCCAGCAACTGTCTTGTGAATATTTCCCAACAGTACCAGAGAGTACATCATCTTTCTCATTAATTATCTTCACCTCTGGTGGATCTTGGTCTTGTGAAGGATCTAGGCCTACCCGGTCTCTAGTCCCTCAAGGCGAGCCTCACCACGCCACCAATGAGAAGCCCGATGCGACCGACGAGGTACTGGCCGCCAGCATGCGATTTATATGCCTTCAGCGACCACACATAATTGTGCCAGGAGATCACGTTTGGACAGATGGGCATTGATCTTCCCATATAACACAAACACGCAACCTTCATTTCGCTTCACATTCAATCCAATCATATCTCTCTGCATACTTATAACATCTTCCAAAGTCTCTTCAAGAGTATTTCTCTATTGATCTCTGTTTTGCGTCTTTTTTCTCCATGTTTGTATTAATTTTTGTTTTGGCCTTTCTAAAGAATTTTTGTCATATTTTTTGGATATCCAGTATGATGTTAGATATTTAGCCTTTTATTTTCCATGGCCCGACCACCGACAGACAGTTTAATTTCAAAATTATCCAAAAATACAGATTTTTCGGCCAGATGTTTTGTAAGTATTTACCATCACTCTGAACAATATTCCTCATTATCTGTTAACCGTTCTTGAACAATGCGCCCCTCTCCCAGCCATCCCTCTCACCAGCCCAGCCTCCCAGCAAACTGCTCATCCCTCGCGCCTTTCATTATCTCCCCGAAAGTATTTCGGCAGGCAGCTGTCTAACCTTTTGTATTGTCTCCAGCTTTGTTCTGTTTGAACGATTTATTTGCAAAGCAATACTGTAACAATTATTTTGGAGAAATTTCACTAAGGATATTTACCATTGATGGATTTATTATGAACTGACTTGAGAGTTTTATTTGCTGTTTCATAATATGGATTAAAATATTTTTTAGATCGACTTGATTACATGTCATTAGCTGTCTTTTTTTAAGACTATCTAACTCTTCCGAGACTTCCATCCATCATTATATCAGAAATATGACTCACTTTTTGGTCTATGTATTTTCATTCACTTCCACGTATTAACTCGTGTTTCATGATTTCGTCAGACCAATGGCTTTCAGGGAGGTTTATGTCCTCTTAATTTTGAATGCCTATTCAACATAGTCCAATGATTAGATATTCCTCCACTTCACCATATTTTTGTGGTATATTCTATTACATTGTCTGTTCTTATCTGACCTCTTTTCCACGCGTCTATGTTCCTGTTCCTTAATTCCATGCCCATAATACATCTTTCAATGCTCCTATCCATTCTTTGGGCAATTTTTAGTACCTCCTTTCATTGAACACCTTCAATTTCAGCCTCAGTTTTGTATACCAAGAATTTTTGCAAATACCATGCAGTTTTCCTTCATTGAATGCTTATAAGTAGTTCCTTTGACTTCTTCTTGACTTACGCTTATCTGAAATACCTCATTTTTGGTAACTTCTTTCAAAGTGCGGACCCGACATGAAAGGTAAATAAATAAAGCGCAAAATTTGAAGCAATTTTATTAATTGTATTACTCTCTTCGCCTTCCCTTTCAAGGCTTGTTCAAATTTCCACCAGAGGCACTCAATAGCGTTTTCCAATCGACTAAAAGCACCGATATTTTAGATAGCAATATTTTCCGTTATTAATATTTTCTCTGAGGAATTCCGTTGTTATTTGTTATGACTCCAGCAAATCCAAGTCGCAGAATATTTTGAGGTAATTGGAAATTAATTACTGCTGTAATTTATTATTTACGATGTTAAGATTGATTTACAAATTCAAATATTGAACGCTTATGTTGTAAACAAAATTAACGATTCGTTAATCAAACATAAATATTACAATTGCACGATTGTAAATATTAGTGGAAAAATATCCTTGTTTGATTTGAGTGACCCATCATTTCTGACATCAACTGTAATTATGTTTTCGTCTATGAAAATTTTACTTGTTATTCTGTCGATTATTAAACGTAATTTTATATACAGGAATAAAGTGAGCAGACATGTTCTTACAGGTTCATCAATGCATCATGTAGAAATGATACATTCATGATCTTTGCCTCCTCGAGTAGGAATTTTTGCCACCGCCTTTGTCAATCTTCACAAATATTTATCACAAATCATCCAGTCTTGAGACTAGAGTCTGGTACTTTAGAGTCAAGTTTTCTTCCATCTTTCTTCCATGTTCCGAGAAAAAGAGCATCCCATACACAAAATACATTTTTATATCGCGCATGCAAAGCTTTCAATAAAAAGTGTATCGATATTGACCTCTTCAACATTGGTTTTATTGAATTTAAAAGAATGCTTTAGATTACATGCATTAAATCGACTTTGACCATTCACTCACTTTACCTAATTTTCTCTTCCTCCACCCCTGACTCTCTTCCTGACTCCTACCTCCTCATCCTTTTTCTCCCATTATTTAACTCATCTTTTGATATACTTTTTCTTATTTCACATTCAATTACTTATCATTATTCATTCTTAATATTGTTTGTTGCTAAATACTATTCATTAATTAATTCAATATAATTAACTTAAAAATATCTTATCTTACTTTTTTCTTAACATCTGTGAATTATTTTAATTGGTCTATGAAATGATCACTATGCTTTTACATTATATGATTAAAAAACTGTCAAGATTCCTTAATAAATAAGTAAATAAATTGTCACCCCAACTTATTTGAAGTCTTCCACGTGGAGTTGCTGATGAAGTACCATATGTGGGTACCTTGGTATTATACACGCAATTAGATTCCCTCCCTCTCCCCACCCCTCCCATTTTATGCATTATCATAATTTAAATCTTTGAAATATTTATTATTTATCACGTATTCTTTATCATTTTTTTTATCTAGTTTTTTTATTTTTTATTACCAGCTTCGAGGAAACTTTACTCACAAATATTTTTTTGACATTATATAAAAAAAAAAAAAATTGTTCTGTATGTTTCCCAAATAAAATAAAATAAAATAGAAATATATTGAAGTTACGTATGCGCGAAGTTATGTAGCAGACCTCATGTAACATAGACTGTGCTGCGAAGACATGCTTTAGCTTTTTTTTTTTTTTTTTTTTTTTTTTTTTTTTTTTTTTTTTTTTTTTTTTTTTTTTAGTGAAATTTAAAATAAATTAAATTTTAATAAATATTATTATACCATAACTAATATACCATAAAATATACCATAAATAAATACATGCTTTAGCCTTGAATCATGGACAAAAAGTCGCAGCCAGATACATAACCCTCCAACTGTCCGCCTCCGGAGAAGCCTATAGCCTGCCAATAGATTCCAGCTAGAGCCTCCATATATTCGTGATTCCAAGTATTTGAATATCGAATAATTTATGATAATATATTCGAATATTCGAATACATTCGTAAAAATCTTAAAGGAATAATTGAAAGGAATAATTTACTTCGGATGATAAATACAGATACATTCTATATATTTAAAAAAAAACATAATAATTGTAGACAATTTATTTATTTTAATTTTTAAAAATATATGTTATAAAAAACAACAAAAATATATTGAAACATAATGAATTTAAAAATATAAATAAAAAAAACCAATAAAATATATCAAAATGTTGTAAACTTAGTAAAAACCACTACCAGATGTATACCAGAGACATACCCATCTCTTCGTCAGAACCAACACTACACTACTAAATTCACAACACTATACACTCCAACCATAGTATTGTCAAACTATCACAACTATTGTTCACATGCGTGTTAATCTTGTCAGAGACAAGCATGCACTGATTATGAACCATTGAACTACTGAACAATTCAGGGATCTAACGAGAGAGAGTGAGAGAGGGCAAGTACAGCCTTCAAAGCAAATCACTACAAAAAACTATTAATAAATTATAGAATCACGTGCCTAAATATCTATCTAAAATGTATTAAAAATAATAATTTTCCTAAATTCTTTGATTCAAAATTCGTCAATTTTCATAAATCTTCTAATATCCCCAATAACTCTATCGATAAACTAAAGTTGACATTATTGAAAGAAGTTTTAAAAAATGCATTTAAACAAAGAAACGATACTAAATTAATTTTAAAAGTTTTACACATGAAACTAACTGATGTTTTACAACCCATAGAATGGGACTTGTTTGATGATAACGTGAGAAATTTTGCATCTATAGAAGGTTACAATAAAAAATATAAGTTGGATAAAAAAAAAACGAATTATTGAGTAAAAAAACACTAAAATCAAATATGTAATGTAAAAACGCTACAAACTCATAAATGTTATGATCATGTAATCAATCTCTCTTTCCATACATTTAGACCCGAAGAAACTTCATTATTATCAAAAGGTTTAAAATTTAATCTAAATTATAATAATAGAAATATAAAACCCGCGTTAGTAAACCCAGCCAACTCAAAATTCAAACTCAACTTCAAATCCTTTTTAGTAACAGTCATCATTACAATTTGTTTCTAAATTAGTTATTCGATTTTTCAATATTTCAATTTTACCTTTTAATATACGTTGTATTCTGATGAAAGTACCATCAGCGTCAAAACATGTTGATGTTTAAATAAATAACTGTTTTTATACAAATTGTCTTCTTTTTATTAATTAAATTATACTTCACATTGATTTTGTGCAGAAGAGTCAGTGTGACTGACATGACCCAATGATTATTCTATGCTAGTCTGCAATGTGTGTTCGGTAATGTATCTAATTCACCATAATCTTCTCACCACATTTCTAAGGAAATAGTCACTTAAGGAAATATTTCCTACGTTTGATACATAAACATTAAAAGGCATTTTAAACACATGTTAGCCACTTTCAAAGGTAGTTATGTTTCGTCAGAGATTCAACAAATGGCGCTGAATAATAATAATTTTGTCTAATTGAAACCTGAAGCGTTTTCAATTTTGGTCAATTACCTTCCCCCGCCGAGGGTTTCAGTTAGTCTGATGACAGTCGTTAGCTTCCATTATTAACCCATCTGGAGACCAGCTCAGATGCCTTGCGGCAAGAGAGGAGGCTGCTGCCTCCTACTTCTTAACTATGTAGAAATTTCACTGTCGATTTACAATCTACACGGTAAGCGGGAACGAGACACGTATATTGTGTGACACGATGAAAATTAAAATTACATGAAGTATTATAATGGAATATGCATGGAAGGATTATCTCAGGGACTAAATAATAGCTAAACACGGCAGTGTTTAAAGCATAAAGTTTTTAATTATAAATTAAATTGAATTCTCGAATTTTGTTCAACAATATGGTCACTCACATGTGAATTTAATATTTATAGAATCAAAAACGTTCAAAAAACATTCCTTAAGCGTATTACTACAAATTTAATTTGAATTTTAACTATTTGGACTCAATGAAATTTTATAAATTGGAAACTGTAGAAAACAGGCGAATATTGTCAGATCAATCCTTTCTTTTCCAAATAATTCATAATCCTATTGATTCTCCTGAAATCACCAGCTTGCTAGCATTCCACGTCCCATTCCGACCTACCAGACAAAAGTACCTCTTTTTCCTTTCAATTTATCAAACCAACAATAGAAAATCCTCTCCCATTCCACGCATATGCTCAGATTATAATTATCTCTTAAATTCAATAGATATTTTTAACATTAAATATGAAGAGTATCGTAATATGGTGAAGCAGATACTAGAAACTCGTCCCCCTCCCTGATAATGTATATTACATACATCACGAGCCTCTTTATGTCTATGTTAAAGTTCAATTTGGAACAATCGATTAAATTATGTTTTATCTGTCATTATCAAATTGACTTATTTTCTATGATAATGCCCTATTTGTGTTATCTTTTAATTGTGGGTGACATTTAACTAGTTTTTTGTATTTCAGCTTATCAAGCGATTGTGTCTCCCTGTTGGATGACCGAATTAAATAAAATAAAAAATAAATTAAACATAAACATTCAATTATAAATGTCAGCAAAAAAATCTAATTAGAATTAGTTAATTAATTCTTCTTATCATCCGTATTCTCAAAAATGTCAGCAATTCATTATATCCTAAGTAGATTAATAAATGTTCCATTATCTGTGAATAATATAGACAATGAATTGTGAATATTATTAAACGGATTGCGTTTAATTAATAATGGTTTTGATACAAAATTTTAAATAAAATGTAAAAGAAGAAGTTCTATAAATGTTTTGTTTATCCTCCAATATTTGATACTGAAAAGCATTGGAGAAAAATTGTATTTATAAATAATCAAATTTCAAAATCAATAGTTAAAATATTCCACATGTCGTTCAAACAGCTTTCTATACTAATAATAAATTTGAAAAACACATATTAAAAAAATAAGATTTTTTTTAATAAGGTGTTTATAAATGGATTTATAATGATTGTGATTATTTTTATATACAAAAAAACGTGTAGAAATTTTGATTTTTTTTAATGTTGCCATTTTATTTTTACCTCTTGCAAAACTGTACTTACAGTTTTAAAACTTTTATGTTTTTTAGTATTCACTTCACAATTCACTGTAGTATTTCTTGAGTGTTTTTTATATATTTTTTGTCCTGTTACATTTTTTATTTCATCTGGTAGTTTGTTGAATAATTTTGGTACTACGCATTGTTTGGTCCTGTCTTCGTAATGTTTTTTTTTTTATATCTAGTATCTTATTTTTATTTATCTTGTCTTGTCGTTATAGTTAAGAAAAACTTGAGGTGTTGAGTAGCAATAATTATTCCGAATTCGCTCTCCACCTTTTGGCTATGGCTATTTTGATATTATTAAGGATTCATAAATTGTATTTACAAATTTTACATACAAAATTACAATTTGAACCTAGAATTATTAGAAATAAGAAGTGTTAATAGTAAATTTAATATTATAAATAATGAGATCCTTTTTACAAATCGTTATCTTTTAAATTTGTTTACGTGTTTGAAGGTTAGTTAATTATTATTTATTTCCCACACATACATTTTATATTTTGATTTATATACTAGGATTTTTAATTTGTTAGTATACATTGTTTTCTGACATGTGTCATGAGCTCTGAAATATGCTCAGAGCGCTGCGTCCTCTTCTTTGTCCTGAATAGCCAGGAGAAAGACGCGTGTCGACGTCTGGTAATAAATATCTTACAGGTACAATAACGTATTATTTTACTTTTAAGCTCGATTTTTCAGAATTAAATTCTTGGTAATTAAAAAAAATAATAATGTTCCCACTCGAATTTGAATACATTCTGTAATAACCGTATCTTTTATTTAAAATTCTATACCTATAAAACTCAATGTCTGTCTGTTCTCTATACAAATCCACACCGTTTGTCCGATTCGATTTAAATTTTGCATACAAATGCTTTAGGACCCGACGGGTAACATAAGAAACATTTACCCCTCCCCCCCTAACCCCTGAAGCCAAAACACTACGCCACCTCAGCATACGGACTCCGCACTACAGATAGACATAACATTGCAGTTCCTTCGTGTAAATTTAGTGTAAGAATGCCAACTGGCAATGCACACCATCTCACTCCACAAGTGATCTCTATATCGGGCGGAAGCCCTCGCCGACTAGATTACAAACTGTGTCTTTATACTCTGTGATATTTTGTAACTGTACCCTTTTGTATCTTGTACCTTGTAACCTTGTACCTTGTAACCTTGTACCTTGTACCTTCAAATAAATTCTGTAAAACTTACCGTGACTTTCACCATCATCGTCATCAGCAGAAGAGAACTCCGAACTCGGTAAAATATGGGGTGGTGAGCCTTACAACAATAAGAAGCAGCATAGTAGGGGGTAGCTTCTCGACCTCACACAACGGTTCAATTCACACACCAACCCCCACAACCTTGTAACTGTTTACATATTCAATGTCTCATTTTGAATATACGCCAGATTCTACCAGATCTTTTTGCGCGAATGCATTACAGCGCAAGCATTGCATTTTTACAAAGCAAGCACAAGAAGTGACACCTAGTTCCGCCACTCTAGTGCTGCAGCCAGCAAGTTCCTAGGGGAAATTACGTACTCGACTTTAACAATATTTTCATATTTAAAAAGCCAACCCCTTTATCATCGTTATTAAATTTAGATCTGAAAGCAAGCCATGCCGTTTTCTGATTGAAAACATTCAAACTTCTGTCCCAGGAGTTAGTTGAAGTTTATGGCTGACAGAAACTTTCGAATATCCAACTTGGTTAATGGCACGGACTTGTCGCCTATGTTGACACTTCAGTTTCAACGCTGAGTGGAACTATTTTATACCAATATGGAAGTTCTTGTTTGTTTTTCGTCAGTAAATCAACATGCGAAGTAAAATTGCTTGACTGCTAGAAAATAATTTATAAAATGTTGTAATAAGATATACAGATCGATTGCAAATTTTCCACAACTTCTCCCTGAGGCGGCCTTAAATACCTTCATTATTTAACAGTTCGCGAGTAACTTTTTTAACTGCTTTGTGACTTGCTTCTTGCTTATTACATGTAACTCGTCGCAACACATACATGAACACAGAATGATTCCTCTGGTGTAGTTGTATATCTCCTTCACGCTCCATATTGGTAACCATCACCATCTAAAGCTACTTACCAAAAAATAATACTTTTCTCAGACAAATTTTATCATATGGCAGAATTTTTCATATCAGGAAGAGATATGTTCCCCAAAAACTGCTTGGAGACATACAAGAAAGTGGGCAGTAGAGAATAAGATTGATCCTTGAACTGCAAGTTTGGTGTAATGATCCAAGTATCGTGACTACATTATAGAACATTCGACTACACTATAGACCATTCGACTATACTGGGCCGGGCATTTTCAAAGAATGCCTCGTCCGAGATACTCACCCATAGCACTGCATCAGCAACTCCAAGGAACGCGACCACGGAGAAGACCTCTAAGGAGATGGGGCAATCGTTTTGAGAAGCTCGATTTGAAAACTTGATGTTCATGATTGGAGGATTACCTGTGAAGACAGATGGCAGTGACAACAGATTAATTCAGGAGAAGGCGTATATTAATAGATCGTATCCATTTGATAATATACTACTACTACTTACCATCACGCCGTTTCCCCTTGGGGGTAGGCAGAGAGGATAGAGCGCTATACTCTTCTGTCCTGATATACAACTCTCGCCTCATCCACATTCATACATCTTCGCATGCAAGCTCGCCGGTTCTAACGGGACCATCTTCCAGTATCTGGTTGATCTGGTCATGCCACGTCTTCCGCGGTTGCCCTCTCTTTCTGGCGCCATCAACACTTGCATTATATATCTTTCTTACCATTCTTTCCTCATTCATTTGCTCAACATGCCCAAACCACCTGAGCGACCCTTTTTTAATTCTATTAATTATGCTATGATCAGCTTTACATTCATTCCTAATATCTGCATTCTTTAATCTATCATAAATTGATTTGCCACACATACGTCTGAGGGATCTCATCTCCACTGCATTCAATCTACTTTGGTTCCTCTTCTGCCAGCTCTTTATAATGTCTACTTATCTGTACCCTTTATATTTCTAAGCCCATTAAACGATGTATAAATTTTCATTGATACTCTCTAAGAAATTGCTAAAAACGCACTCCCCTTTGCCATCTCAATATTCTATAGGTGCACTTGCACCCACGTAAAGGTCGCCAAGTTAAAGGTACGGAAATGCCGGGCAATCAACCCAGCGACGAATTCACAGAACCAACACACACACGCAGACATGGCAAGAATGCTGCGTAGACAAAGTCAAGGTACAGCACGGTACACGAGCTCCCGATGTAGGGCACCACGCAGTCAGCATACCTACACACATACAGCCAGACTTCAAGAAACTTTTTTGTACGCGAATCATATAAAAAGCAGCAAACGCCCTATACGGGAATGTCAGTCTCCCAGGACCCCCGGCATAGGCCGGAGGCTCTCGCCCTTCGAGTGTCTATCATTGTCTTTGTAATCATACTTATGTATAACTTGTAACTGTTTTATCAGAGAATAAAATCGTCAAGCATTTCACAACTTTGGAGAATCCCGTCACATGACGGGTGGTGAGCAGCTTCTCCAAATCCATCATGCACATCATCGTCATCCAAAAATCCGAAAATCCCACCACCTCTCAAAATAAGTGGAATTGTGTAATACATTTTAAAATTATATTCACTAAATACATTATTTATTATTTATGTGCAAAAATTTGTTCTAGTCATGGGTAACTGAATTATTTTTGGCTTTTTAAAGTAGTGTAGAAAGGTTAGATAAATCAATCAAATAAAAAAAATAACCCACAAAAAACAAGTTTTTATTATACTCCCTTTCTCATTTACTAGTTGAAACAGGTTTGGCGCTAACCCCACGAGTTGGGCTTGAGTCGGGCGACGCTACGAAAGGGAGTAATAAAAAATTTCGAAAAATAAAAAAAATACTATAATTGTTATTTTTTAAATCTAAAATTTGTTAGATCATTTTTATCATTGCCTCGAGTCTGCCTGCAAAGTTTCGGCTCTATTGGATCACGGGAAAAGACTAAGCAAGCAAGCAGACGCTACGAGTTAAAAAAAGAGTAAAAACTAACCCATAAAAACCAAGATTTTGTTATACTCCCTTTCTCATTTACAAGAGGAAATATGTTTGGCGCTTATACTTCGCGTTGGGGTCAAGTCGGGCAAAGCTACTAAAGGGAGTAATAAAACATAATTCGAAAAATCCAAATTTATACTATAATAATAATTTTTTTAAACGACAATTTGTTATATCATTTTTATCGTCGCCTATGTCTACAAAGTTTCAGCTCGACTGGATTACGGGAAAAGGATAAAAACGCTCCAAAGTTTTTTCCACAGACAAGCAAGCAGACGCTACGAGTTAAAAGAAAGGGAGTAAAAAAGTAACCAATAAAAACCAAGTTTTTATTATACTTCCATTCTCATTTACTAGTTGAAACATTTTTTTTCGCTTAACCTATGCGTTGGGCTTCGGTCGGGCGACGACAACGAAAAGGAGTAATAAAAAATTTCCAATAATCCAAAATTATACTATAATCAGGTTTCGTGACTACCAGACCATTCAAAATTTGAAAAATCCAAAAATTTATAATTTTTTTTTAACGAAAATTTGATAGATCTTCTTGATCGTTGCCACGAGTCTGCTTGCAAAGTTCCAGCTCGATGGGATCACGGGAAAGGGGTTTAAAATGGATTCAAAGTTTTTTCGTCAGACAAGAAGACAAGCAGAGTTAATATAAAGGGAGCAAAAACAAAAATAATTCTGAATGTTTATCAATTGACTTAAAAATATTTTTGGTTATTTAAAAATGCCTCAAAGAGTTAAACGATATTTGACACGATTTTATTTTAACACAAAAAGGTAAATTCAACCTCGAATTCTCATGACCGGATAAGGGATGGCGCTACTCCTGTTCACGTGACAGCTACTTTATTATATAATATTTTATTTAAACGGAACAGGTAGCTACAAAAGCTTTCATCGGAAACACAACGCACATTGTGTCACTTGTTTTATTTTACTTGGGATCCCATCAGTTGAACACAAAAAACCGGGACCCAATATTTTCGGGAAATTAGGGGAGTGAAAGAAATGACTTTTTTTATATGTTCCCTGGATTTAGGACTTTAGTGGTGGAAAACTCATCTTGTGATGATATATTTTATGAAAAAAGTAGGTGTAGTTTGTATAATTAATATTATTAATATTTAAAGCATTAACTTTGTGGTTAGACTTAATAACAGAATGTTAGTAAACTTAGTAAAAACCACTACCAGATTTACGGTTTACCGGTTTCGAGACGTACCCGTCAATTGTCAGGACCAACACTACACTACTATATTCACAACACTATACACCCCAACCATATTATTGTTAAACTAGTGATATTGATGATAGTTTAACAATACTTTGGTTGGGGTGTATAGTGTTGTGAATATAGTGTGCAGTGTTGGTCCTGACGAAGAGACGGGTACGTCTCTAAACCGGTAGACCGTAAATCTGGTAGTGGGTTTTAGTAAGTTTACAAACATTCTGTTTGGTCTAGTTTGTGTTCCATGTACGCATCTTTTTTAAAAAAAAAATTATATAACTAATGTTCAGATTCAAAGTAATGTGTGTATATCACAATTAGCATTATACCGTGTGTCATTTGTTTATAAACCGCCATTTTAACACAACCCTTTTTTTTTTAAATTTTATAACAGATTGCTCCTTTTACTACGCAAGTCACAACTTTGAGTGAATACCTATATGGAGGCGATCCTCTGCTTGATGATTTCAATACTATCATTAAATACATCGAAATGATCGCTCAGTTCATTCAGGAGTTGCACACTACGCGTTATGGTGTGCTCATTCACTACATCCTTTCTGCATTTTGGGACATGAAATAGCGCGTGACCTCGATTTCGCAAGTAATTATTTGGTACAAACAGGGCATAATTTTTTAGCAAGTTCAGAGCATCAATTATTGTATTTCTTAAAATTTTGACCCCCAACATGGCTAGGCCCTCCTGTCTGCGCCACTCGAGGCTGCGGTAGTTGCATTCCCTCAGTAGTACTTCTTGGTCCATGAATATGGGATAATATTAAATGTATTTACCATTATAAATAGAATTGTGTACCTACAACAATAAAACGTAGGTATGTTTTATAAGTACTCCTGTATAAAGGAGAAAATAATCACAAAATATTGAAAAAAAATTAAAATAACATAGAGTCGTTACTTACTCCAACAATACTCCAACTTTTTTGATCTATCCAAAAAATATAGTTTATAGAAAATTCTTACCAAAATAGGCTTCAACGACTTTCTCATATGACGTGAAACGCTTTGCGCCAAGCTATTTTTTCATGTTTGTAAATAATATTTTAGAGAGAGTGAATGAATGAAGAGGGTGAATGAGGTATCGGTTCTTAATGTGATTTAGACATTTTTGCTGTAACAGTGCAGACAAATAAGCAGATGCGTTTTCTTGGTCCAGCCACCGCGAAAGCACGATCACCGAAATTAGATTTGTGGACGCGATTTACTTCAGCTAACCTATTTGTATTAGATGTTGATGCTGAGCGAAGTGTTAGTTGTCTATTATTTGCGGAAAATGGAATGCAGAAGTCGGTTATGTATTGAGGGGCCATGTTGTGAATAGCCTTAAATATTGTAAGGCAAAGATTATATTCAATCCTCTCTGGACATCTAAGCCAGTGAAGGTTTTGAAGATGGTTTGAGATGTGCGCAAACTTTGAAACGCCGGTAGGTCTTGCGGCGGCATTAAATACAGATTGTAATTTGTTTGTTTCCTGTTTCGGGAGATGAGCGTAGATACCATTACAGTATTTTAGAACAATGTTCAATGTTCAATGAACATGTTTTGACGGGAGTCGTTCCTAAGGAGGCATTAAACAGTGGTATACAAATTTTATATTTTTATAGACATTGCGTCGCACAGCCGTCAGTCGTTAAACATGGCAACTTATCGTGCATTATGTAAGTACGAGGACATAAATTCAGCTACAATGTGGCGTAATCGATTCATGTCGCTTCTGAAGGTAAGGCAACATAAAGTTTACTACGAAAGGTTCTTAGTATTCCGACAGCGACAAGAGGAATAGAACACGCCATGTAATAACGTGTTTGACCAGCATAGAGATGGAATTACGGAAAAACCACCTTAACCATACAATAATACATGATACTGCGGCAGAAGAGCCGACCAAACAAGATGAGAAGAGTAAACTTACTACTTCCCTTATTACTCGTGCATTACGCCGGCCGCACACTGGATGCGTTTTCGTACGAAATTGAGTAGTACGTATATGAACGAATACGCAAGTACATTCCTGACTTTCGAAGTAGTACTGAACATCGCACACTGTTCACGATTTCGTAGTGCATGTACGCATGTATAGATGCGACGTCCGACACGATCCGGATTTGTTCGGAAATTATTGCGATTTCGTACGATGGATATTGAAAATTTTGTCAATTTGACACATGACCACAAATGTTTGTGGGACCAAAGTGATTCAACTACGTGACCATCAACGCAGATCATGGCGGAGAATCTCTAAATAACTAAAAAATACCTGTAGGTAAGTTAAATAATTTGGTTTAATGAAGTTGAGGTATAACTATGTACTTTGAACAAAAAAACTTTTAAATATTTCTCCGATATTATGAGCTTTCGTTGCACTTCGATTCTCCCCGGCATTTGTGAATCTATGAGATAGATAGTCATGAAATTTGTCATTATTTAAGTCTGCCATAATAGAGTTTTCCAGAAGATACAGATTATTCATTTGGCACAAACCTTATTGGAGAAATGCGAAAAGTAACTGATCGGGACAATCAATGTGCGCGCTCCATACGTACTAAAATAATCGTACGAATACGTACGTAATAATTCGTAATCAAAGTGCGGCCGGCCTTATCCAGGGATAGATCACTGGATTGTGATCTGTTCATGGCAATTCTGCTCCACCTTTCCCTGTAGCCTGTATTGCCCCACTGAGCTAAAAAGCAGTATCTCCATTAAACAAATTACTGAGTAAATTAAGTAAATGTGAAAGGAGTAATTTTTATCATTCAAATGAATATTAATTAATTTTTTCCGCTCAATCAATAGACATTGAATAAATACGGATAAAACATGTTATTTTATTATTATTTGAGGTATTTTTATATAGTTTAAGAAGTAAAACTACAATTAAGCTACATGTTACATACATAAATATACGACTGCAAATCAAAAATGCTTATATTCTTTTGGAAACACGGCAAACAAGCATTATTGGAAAGGTAAAACCTCAAGTATCCAAAACCACAAAAAATTTTTTTTCCAAAAGTATGGATATACTGTTTAGCTTAGTGGGACAGTTTATTTCATATATTGGATAGCCAGTATAGTATTTGATCTGCCAAGTTGGGTCGTCGCGGATCAAGTGAGTAGGTCGAGTTGAGTCGAGTTGAAGAATACCATCTTCCTCTTAGATCGTTTCAGATGTTCGTTCTGTTTCAGAGATTTACATGTCTAACTCTGGCGTTATCCCAAAGATTTATTATATTAAGATTACAATAATGCCATACAAGATTTTTAATCTTAATCAAATGTCTGTCTGCCACACCGAACACCCCTTGGACCGCGCATCAGTCATCGTATTCCACACGCTCATACAAACAGAGGTCCGCTTATTCATAACTATATTTCCACCAAACTTTCAAGTCTTTTAAGAGAAGTAAAATCATAAAAAAGTATTAGAAACCACGAAAAAAATAAAATGAATACCAAAAATACCTAATGGTTTTTCTAAAGCATTTGTTTGTTTATTTATTTTATTGTTTATTTTTCATTTTTTTAAATATAAGTTACTTATAACTGCCACACTACGTAAAACCTATTCGGTGGTAGTTATTTGATAGTTATGTAATAGTAACAAATAACAATAGTAAAGAAGTATAAATGTAAAAAAGAAAGTAGAAAAAAGAAGCAGAAGAATACATAAATCTAAAAGAAAAGAAATATACATATAAAGTTAAGATGAAAATTTAAGTAAATACAAGACACAAAAAAATAAAAAAATAAGTAGATACAAAAATAAATACTATATTAGAGTATACTTGAAATTGTATAAAGCAGATTTTGCCTATTTAGAGGTTAAGGGCGGATCACTTCTTCAGCGTACCTTCTACCTGATACTTTTATTAAATTAGTGATACGGTGTTTTATGGGTTTGTGTGTTGTAATTTCTTAAGTTGCATTTGGTAACTTGTTAAAAACAAGCGGGGCAGTGAAATTAAATTGTCTTTGTCCAAAAGACGTTTAAATTTTAATTAATTGCATTTGCCAGCCTTGTTACCCGTGTTTGTTGTGTATGCTTATGCCTTGTCCTTGTAGAATTTTACAAGTATGGTTTTAAGGTCAAAAACGTTTAATATTCCAAACAAATCATATGAAAGAAACGTTCTCGATTTTTTGGTGATTTTACGCATGATGCATTTTTGTGATTTTTTCAGCGAATCCATGACTGATCTAACACAACCTCCCCATTCAATTATGCCATAGAATAATAGGGATTGAGTGATGGAATAATGTATAGTCCTGAGGGATACGACATCTACCACATTTCTCAGACTTCTATATATGTATCCCATTTTCCTAACCTTATTAGAGAGATCCTTTATGTGTCCTTGCCAGCTGAGTTTGTTGTCGATTATAATCCCTAGGTATTTTATATCACATTCTTTTTCAAGACATGTACAGTTTCAGGCATTTGGTAAACTACAGCTGTGTTACTGTACTTGATAATTTATGATGATTTTGGGTTGACCAGCTTCTGTTGGACTGAATTTTAGGTACTTAGTTTTTTCAATGTTCAAATACCTAATATGTAATGTTTAGAAAAACCATTAGGTATTCAACATATAGTCACAGTATTGATTTTAATGAGATCTCTTTAAAATGTATGTTTTTAGCAAAGTTTCTATTTACTTCATAAATATTTTTTTAATATCAAATTACGTAACTCGATGTTTCACATAAAACTGTCTATATTTTTATCTGGTTATTTCACATAAAACTGTTAATATTTTCATCTAGTTATTTTTCAGGCGAGATTTGGTTAAAACTGACCTTCCGTACTACTTTAATCAGTACTTTAAAATAAAATATACTTAATTACGTTTTGTGTGAATCAAATCAAAATAAACGTTGTAGGTATTCTTATCTCAGATTTTGATTAATAATCATACTCTGTCATATTTTCGCATTTTTTATAAACACATGTTTGTATATAACTCTGACTTCAATATTTTATGTAGGAGTGTTAACAAAATTAGTTTATGTATCCCTAAAAATATGTAAAATAATTCATTATATCGTAAATACCCTGTGGGTGTGAACTATAACAAAAAAGTTAAAATTCAGTAAAATCTAAACGTACAGGACCCCTACCCTTACAGCAGCCTTCAGGCTTGTGAAAATATATTTTCTCTCTTGAAATTTTCACCGGTATTTTTTTCAGCTCACTCTGCATAGCGAACCTTTTTCAACTTTATACAACAAACTCTGCCTACAGTCTTGTAGGGGGAATATTATCATTTGTATCGCAAATATTTATTTTTTAAACCAAGGTTCGAATTTCATGTGAGATAAATATTTTTTTCATTATTTATGCTTCCACTGAAAGTTACGGCGATAACACGGGATATCACTTATACGCGAGACAAAATAAAAACATTTTTATTACAAAATGTTATGGTAACATAACATATTGTACGTACAGATACAGTACAGATATATAGTGGTAATGGTGGTTCTTATACTTGGAGCTGTAACGTGAACCCGTATAGTCAATGTCATGTTTAAAAGTTCCCCTAATTGAAATGAAAAAGGCTGAGCTTTGAGATCTCCCGATGGGAAAACATAGATTTATCAGTTGGAAAATATTAACGTGTTAACTACGTGTACGTGTCAGTGGTATAACGTAGATCTACATGTCATAGAAAATATTTAATATCTAGGTACCTCATTTACCAAAACTAAAACGTCATATCTTTTGTATTTTCATACCAAAATGACTAAATTAAATTATTACGAATGTAGGGATGTTTAAATTAAAAAATATTTATTTAATGCCCTCGTACTTTCGGTCAGTGAGTAAAAGAGATCAGAATATTTAACGTCGCAGTTAAATTGAGTAAAAAAGAGCATGACAATATCACACATTTCATGTAGAATGGGGACGCGGTTGCTAGGGTTTCGGTGAAAGAGAAAGAAAAAGCACGGTAGAATTACGTCGTACATGTTAAAAAGAGACGTACTGCGGTCGACTGCGTCGTCGAGTTCAGTTGGTAATGATTCGTCAGCGTGAGCGCACGTAAATTCGATATGCCTTTATATGATAATTTACTAAAACAATGCAAATATGTATGTTTATCTTACATAATTATATAAAGGGACCTTTAAAAAGTCCTATATGTATTGAAAATATATTTTCTTAACCACATAATAAAAACTATGTCAATTTTGAATCATGTAACGCTGTGTTACACAACCGCTCCCAAAGGTATTTTTAGCAGTCTTTAAAGAATTAAATGGGAATTTTTTATTTTTCACATATTTGCTAGAATAATGTGGCTGCTCGGTTGGCAAAACTGCCAGTATGAAATTTATGTCCATCTTTGGAGGTGAAAGGTGAGCGTCAATAGTCACCAATTTGTGGTGATCAATGAATGAGGAGATGACTGCTTTAGGTTCATCACTCGTTGTGTAACGGGAATTCTCCAAAGTCGAGAAATGTTTGACAATTTTATTCGCTCGATAAAAAAATTACAAGTTATACATAATTACGATTATTAAGACAATGATAAAGACTCAACGGAACAGGGCCTCTAGCCTACGCCGGGGGTAGTTGAGGGACTGACATGCCCGTGGAGGGCGTTGGATATTTTTATATGTTTTGAAAACAAGGAAGTCTCTTCAAGTCTAGCTGTGTGTGTGTGCTGACGATGCTTTGGGCATCGCCCTGTGTCGCTGCCTCGTGACAATGCTGTGCCTCAGTTTGGTTTACCCAGCAGACTCGCCACGTTTGTGTGTGTGACCTAGATTGGTGGTTATGTATTTATGGGAAGAGACGCCAAACATCTATATTTGTGTGTGTCATTTATGCAAACTACATAGAGAATTTCTTATCTGTTTTAGGAAAAAGCGTTTCCTTCCATATACATTTCGTACTTCATATGTACGATATTTTGTAAAAAATTCTTTTCTACCCACCATTATAATTTGACCAGATGGAAAAATGCCACTATCTACTGTTAAAAAATGCAAAGATGATGCATTTTCTTCAATGGGCATTGGACTGAACATCATATCCCACTTGGCGGATCTCGTGGTCCAGTGGGCGTGAAGCTAACGTCTCAAATAGGGGGACTTTTTGTGAATTCCCTATGAAGACCCAATATATCTATATAACTTCTTCTTCAAATGTAGCAAATTTATTTTGTGGTAACATAATTATAATTAATATAAATTAACTTTGTTTAAACCACTTATTTATTGAAACATGTTGATTTTTTTCAATAAATAAGTGGTTTAAACAAAGTTAATTTATATTAATTTTAATTATATCTATATAAGTCTGGATATTTATGTGCTATATTAACTGAACCTCTTGGCCTATTCTAAGAAAAATGCAGACTAGCTAAATAATGGCCTCTGATTTTTCTGAAACTAATTTTTCATTTTTCGAAGGTCCAATTTCCATAAACGTTTGCTAAATTTTCTGCATCTGAGATATTAATTACAAGGCCAGAATTCAATGTCAACCCTAAGATGATTTAAAGGTTAAGGTACGTCTTAAAAGTTTTATTTTTTACTGAAAATTACGCTTTTGATTCGTACCTTAACCTTTAGATCATCTAAGTATTGACTCTGAATTCAGGCCTAAGTGCTCGAAATTTTATTGATTTAAATACGGCTTTTTCTTAAAGATTATTTAGAATGAAATCAATCATCTGGGTGTGATTGCTTGATCATTTAAAAAAAAATCAACCATAGTTACCGCATCGTAAAGCTCGAAACAATTTATATTTTATTTTTACCAGTCAATATTTTTATCTTGGCTCAATATTCTTCGCAGCTTTAAACAAATACAAAATGTTATACAAAATTATATAAACTTGAAAAAACATTAAATAATCCAGGACTGAATTGAAAAAAAAAGTATTTTAACTATCGTTTATGTAGTTTCCACTTATGAAGAAATAAAGTTTGCATTGGAACCCCTTCCTGACACATTTGGCAACAAAGTTAAAATTTTTTTTTTGTGATTTCACGATTAAATACCTCAAATGGGGAACCAGATGAAAAATTTATTTTTCATCTGGTTCTTTAGAATACATATACTGGTACTTGACAAAACTATTATGTTTCATTTATATTCTCGAAGATGCTATTCGATTTACATAAATATTGCTACTAATTGCAGCTCGCTACAAATAGGTACAAGAATTTTAGTAAAGCGTTCTGTCCATTAGTACCATTCTAAGTTATTAACATAATTTCCTTATTTTATTCCAATTTGAGTTTTGCAATTTATATTCGAATGAGACTAAATGCATCGTGAAAGAACCTTGTTATCCGAATCATTAAATGTTTCTCGCTAATATCAGAATTGTTCATTTTGTTACAATAACATTGTCATTGTGAGTTAAACTGTTATGAAACGAGTTGGTAATCCTATTATAATGAGAAATGTCTGCATGAGAGATTTTTAGAAGATAAATTTTCATAAAGCTGGAGTTACTCCACCATTAAGTTTAACCATGTTTTTTAATGTGTTTAATAAAAAATCTCACATCATTAGATGGATTAGTAAGGGGTGGTAACAGATTGGTACTTGAAAAGGCTAGAACCCACATCGATCCGTTGCGCTAGTAAAAAATAGAAAACTAATTTAGATAAAGAATAAAAATTGATTGATAACTTTGGCGCAGCCATTATAACAATGAGCTCTATACTCTGTTTAAGGAGCAAAACGTCAAAAAAATTATAAAATTGTTAAGATTTCGATGGCTAGGTCATGCGGGGAGAATGACCGCGCATCAAGCACCAAAGTCACTGCTGCACTCAAGGCCGATAGGGCGAAGAAGCTTAGGAAGGCCAAAATCATGATGGAGCGACAACGTCCTCAAGATACTTCTGCCTTGTAGCTTCTGAACTGGAGATAGCTGCATTTAATCCAGATGAGTGGAGGAAGACTATTGAGAAGGCCAAAACCCACCAGGGTTGTAGAGCCAAGAGTAATGATGATGAAAATGATTGATTGATAACACAACAACATACCGGATATGCCTAACAGGAAGTACGTTCATCTAGATCTGAGATAAAAAACTCGAATGCTATGAGCAATTGTAATGTTCACCTTTCTGAATGTATTCCAGAATTTATTACGGATGTAATTACAATGATGTGATAGCTAGATGAGATGTTTTGGCCTAGCCGCTAACAATAGAGAGCCCTTGTGTTTTTCAAATATCTATCAATTAATTGTATTAACCTTCCTGTTTACCTAACGAATTTCGTAAAAGCAATACCGCTATTGTTGCTACCAAAAACCTTTTCAATCAGTATGGAGTAGATGCTACAAATTTTCGACTGACACAAAAGATTTTATTAAAAATTCCGTTTCGAGAAATTTTCATTGGAGGAAAAAATTAAAAACACTTCCTTAGAAGTCTGATAACGACACGTTGATGATAATAACTGACGCTAATTAACTTCATAATACCAGAGAGATCAAGTTGAAGATGGGAATCGACCAATCAACTTGTTATTTTGTTTATTGTTAGTATTGTGGTTAGGACGCTCGCCTCGTGATCCAAAGGTCGCGGGTTTGAATCTCACTCCAGACCAGTAAGTTAGTCCTGTTTTTATAGCACAAGCGTTTAGCTTAATGTGAAATTATTAAGAATATTGATTTGACACGTATTCCGTGTTCGCATCTCTATTTTGTTTAAACTGTGTTTAGGTATCTGAAACGCACATGAATGATTTCAGGGTAAGACATTTGCACTCGATTTTTTAAGTAATCGATTTTCAACGTTTATTTCCTTAAGTACCGATTAAAGCACGATTATTTTTGGATCGATTAATGACAGGTTATGAAAGTACAGGGTAATTAACAACAATGTGACACGGAAAAGATACTGGGGAAGCTCTACTGAATATTACAAGCTTTTTTATCGTATACCTACAAAAAATTACAGT
This sequence comes from Agrypnia vestita, assembly GCA_016648135.1. Lineage (NCBI taxonomy): Eukaryota > Metazoa > Arthropoda > Insecta > Trichoptera > Phryganeidae > Agrypnia > Agrypnia vestita. Next base: position 46,569 of record JADDOH010013238.1, on the reverse strand, counting down.
TGAATCGAATACCATTCAAATGTAATTTTTAGTGAACAACTGAGTAAACTGAACACCTTATTTGACAAACAGAAAGGGGTTGTTTTCACCAGGAAAAGGCGCGACCACATGTGGCAACACTGACCAACGTAAGTTCAAAGAATTGGATTGGGATTTTACTAAGCACCCAACTTCTATTTCAGGTCTTGCACGTTCCGACTATCACTTATTCTGGTCGCTAAACTTTTTTTAAATAACAAAAAAAAAAATGCAACAACTCGGGAAAAAACATCCTTATTTTTTGCATCAAAATCACAGATATTTTACTTTGATAAAATTAATAAGCTGGTTGGAAGGTGATAGATTGTTATAACCATATAATTTTCTGTATTTTAAACTTTTTATGCTATGTATTGTACTAACTATGTTAAAGATTACGTTTCTGCGAGAGGGGGACAGTAATTGGGCTTCGCTTTGCATCTCCCTGCTGGACCGCTCTATATACGTCCCAGCAAGGAGATAGCTATTAGAGAAAAGAAATTGTCAACCAGGATATGAGTAATGAGTAGGGCCGATATGTCAGTATTAGCTCATAAAACGGTCTTGGGAAAGTGGTAGATACCCAATCACTGTTATAATCATAGATAGAACAATATAATTGGTTGAAAAAAAAAAAATTTTAAAAAATCATTTCTCGTGAGAAAAACTTGATCATCAACCCAATATTTGACTGTTACCATAATCCGTCTGGCTCCTGACCCTAGCAAGCTTAGACTGTTGGCCTTCTTGCTCACACCCGCCATCTTCTGTCCCGTGCACCAACTAAAGGTAGTGTATGGTGATGGGTACATGTAAGGTAGTATAAAAAGTATAAGAATATGTCTAATCTTCTTATTCTTCTTCCTCAGCTTTTATCTCTCCACTGCTGAATATAGGCCTCTTCCATACCCTTCCATCCTTCCTTGTTATTTGCTAGTTGTAGCCATTTCTTCCCCCCCACAGCGGCTATATCGTCGGCCCATCTCTTTTGATGTCTTCCGACGCCTCTTTTATGTTCCCAAGGTCTCCATTTCAGAACTCTGGGAGTCCATCTTGTAAAATCTTGCCTTGCAACATGTCCTCCCTATTTCCATTTTAGCTTCACCAGACGATCCATGATTTCCACTACTCTAAATCTGCGCCTAATTTCATCATTTCTAATTCTATTTCTTAGGTTTACGCCTACCATGGATCTCTCAATTGATCGTTGTGTGCATTTGAGCTTTTCTACACTTTTCTTTGTAAGGGCCATCGTCTCCATTTCATATGTCATCACTGCTAGTATGCACGATTCAAATGCTTTTTTTTTAAGCTAATTGGGATCGTTGTCGAAAATATGTTTGAGTTTGCCAAAAGCAGCCCAGCTCACTCCTAGTCATCATATCAATTCAGCTGTTTGGTTCTCTTTGTCTATTTTTATCTTGTGTCCTAGATGTATATATTCATCTACTATTTCAATATTATTGTTATCTGTATTTTACTATCTTATAATCTACTTACTTGATGGTCACGTTTACTCTGTTGAAAGAATAATAATGAATAATTGAGCTAATATTTACACTAATGTAGCCTTTATACAATTTAGTAATCAGTTTTTGAACATGTAGTAAGATAAATTTAACTTTTTGCTTTTAATAAATTTCTATTTCATTCAAAATGTTTTTTTACTTGTCACTACGCCACGTGCAAAAACCTTCCTGAAGCGTTATTAAATGCCCACGTAGAATAGTCCGGGGAGCTGAAGTTTAGTTTGTTCAGGTGATTTTGCCCTGTAAAATATTAAACGTATATTTTAATGTCGTTTATAATAATGTTTGTAATTTAAAACCCGGTTTGTACAAGTACAAATTGTTCTCTCCTCACTTAATAAGATATTAATTTTAAAAATACAGACTCACTCGGAGGGAAATAAAATTAAGATAAATTCTGATGAAGTTTTTAATATTCTTTTACTTCTTTGAGTAAGGATTTTAATAAATTGACCATCTGCTGTACTCTCTACGTTGTATTTTAGATAACATCAATCATTTTCTTAAAAATAAAACAACGAACGATTTCCGCTTGATCATAAAAGGTTCAAATAAACTTTGCTGGATCTAGTAATTACTTGGTAGCTAGAAGTAAGGATGTTTAAATGTTTACGCAGTTGTGGAAATCTGAAAGAAGCACCCCATGATTTACATTGCACACATATTACTTAGGTTGTTCAAAATGAGATTCTACTAGAATAGGCTCAAATTCAAAATATTGTCACGTGTCGTGGCTGCAGGAGGAATTAATAAAAACGCTGGGATTTAATACAGGATTTATTTAATACTGATTAATTAATTAAACTAACGTACAAGGTAACTTATCGCTATTAAATGTAAGCTATTTCTTAAATTAAACTGTTTAGCAATTAATCACTCGTAAATAGACACTTTATATTCGCTTTAACACTATTTTTGCTGTTCACTAGAATATTCCATCAATTTCCGCACTTTTTACTATTCGCTCCGGTTCATCTCGCCAAGTAAGAACTATCTGTAATCGCTGTAGAATCTTTGCTTGCTTGGCACCACTGGCTTCTCGCCGCTACCGCTCGCTTGGCCGGACTGACCCGCCGCCCGCGGCTGCCTTCGTTTCTCTTATCGCTGTCAGACGCGCACGGAAAATAACTCTTAACTCGCTCCTGCGTATCGTATTTATAGTTGCTAATGCTGTTATCAAAATTCCGAGACGCTTCTTGCGTTTTCGAGAAGTTCCTCGCGTTTTCCAGATTTTTGGAGATGTCTCTCGTAGGCCATAGATTATGCCAGGCTGTTCTGGAATCTTCAAAAAACTGTCACTTTGACAGAAGTGAGCGACTCTTTTTAGGCTCGTTACAATATTATGACGACAGAGGCAGCCGACTGTTCGTCATCTCACTCAGTAATTGTCTAGAAAGACCAGGGGTGTATAAATAGCACGTGGCCAAGACGGAGTTGGGCGTGGCAGCTTTTCCAACCATTTCGTATACGGGGTGTACAAGAATTATTATGATAAAGGATCACATATTTTTAAAGATGCGTTTCCGATACTCTTTGCCGTATTACGGAGCGCAGAGAGTTTCAAGATTTTGGGCTTGTCACCGCAAACGCCCGTTAACTAAACATAATTTTCTAGCGATGTCTTAACGGTTCTAAAATCCTTTTTACAGTAGAGGCAGTGGCTGATTTCAGAGTTTCACATCTACCATTAAAATTGTTTGAGATGTAGAATACTTGAAGAAATAGATATAGAAATTGATACGAAACCACTTAAGGCTTTAGCCGAGTTAACTTGGAAGCCACTCTATTAAGCCTAGGGATCAACTCCTCACTATACTTAAAAGAGTCTTGAGATCTCTTACTTTAGAGGTTGACCTTAAGGCAAATATATTTCTTTTGAAAACCACAATTAATATTGTTAATTGCTTTGTATAATCTTCCATCTCCATTTCAATTGTATTATAATATTTTGATACCTCATGCCATGGACTACTTTTTGTGCTATCAACCCTCAACAAGTTAAACATATATTTCATAACATAACTAAATCATGTAAACAACCTTTGTTATTCTTGTTGTTATGCTAGATCAGATTTATATTTATTTCTAGTTTGAACAAACTTTATCTAAATTTCCACGTTTATTCCTAATCATCTCATTTCCATTGCATTTAGAATATTTTTAATGGGTACCATTACTAGATTCGATTTGTCAGCTTCTCTGTCTCTATCAAATATACCTCCAAAATATAAAAATTAATAAATTAACGTATTATTCACGTTGTATTTATTTTTTCCTTCCCGAAAACCACAAATTACAATTAGCTTTTGACTAATACGGTCACTTTTCTTGCATACATCGTACATCCTACTTACAAGAATATTAATCTTGGTCACTTTGTTTCTTCGCTATGCTTTATATCTGATACCACCATAGCCAAAACTTTCCGATGTCATATATTCCAAACTGCAGCATTTCTAGTGGCTTCTAAAAGTAAGACATTGGTTATAGATCCATATAGGTGCCATAAAAGTAAGACATTGGTTATAGATCCATATAGGTGCCATAATAGGTTCCCTAAATCTATGTCTTCTACCACCAAGTCTTTTCATATACAAACGTATAAATAATAGATCTCATTATTATGTCATCTTATTTATACGGGAAATATTTAAAAAAGTATTTTTGTCCACAGGGCCTACAATCTTTGATAAGGCTAGTTTAAGTGATCCTTTTACACGATGTTCACCGGTTCCACTCATGATCTATTCCACATCTATAAAATTTGGTCATTTTTTGAAGTGTATAATTTGTTTTAATTGAAGATGTTTTCTTCTTTATCTTCTCCATCATAGGACGAGTTCACGATTTCATACAATATACAAACATCTCAATTTCAATAGAGATGGCAGTTACAGACTATCAAGTATTTGGCGCCCTGTTTTTACGACATTGATTTAACCCTTGAGAGACGTTGCAGTAAAATCCGCCGGTGTAACAAGTACATATTGCACACTGGCGACTTCTATTGTAGAAGAAGTGAACACCCCACAACAAAGTGCATATAATTTATGCCCTCGAAAGCAGTAATCAGTCCGCCCTCTACCGACGTCCTCCTGATGATTGAATAAGAATCTAACGAAACGTCGAGAATCGTTTCTCGGTAATACATTCGGTTCATACAAAATATCCGCAACCAGTTACAGTTACATTACTGTAACTGGTTGCGGATATTTTATTCATGATTATTCATGATTACAATTGCAATCGGCTTACTTATGCAGTCTAATGGGCACCCCCTATCTGATCCAGGTGTGTCTTGATATTATCCGCCCATCTCTGTCTTGATCTTCCATACTGTTAGCTTATGTATGAGAGCTCCATGATCATCTCCTCTCACTACACATAAAACATCAAACGCAAAAAAAAAAAATTAATAATGTGAGCACAAGTAGTCTTTCGAAACACCTTGTGCCTACATTTTCCAAAGTACTTGCCCAGCTTTGCGAGATATTTCCAGGCCCGTTTGACAAGTCCCACCATAAAAATAAAAAATGGATTTATTTGATCGTTACGCTCGGCGGCTGCGCTCCTAGGAAATATTTTCAATATAAGGAAATTTCTGGCCTCTTCGTCCGTGAATTATTAGGCACCAATCTGTCTCTATTTATCAGCATATCGTCCTAGTGACTCTTCACAATATAGAATACAAAAAGCACGCGTAAGAAATGCTAGACTATTTCATAACCAACCTAAGATGCGATTTCAAATAACGTCAAGAAAGTTGTTGGGAAAATTGTAGTTTATAATGGGCTTTGGCGGACGGCAATATATCCTCTCAAGTAATTTAACACAATTGCATTCGGTAGTCTTGTGCCAACTTCAAACAACTGTCACTTTGACAGAAGTGACAGTTGTTTGAAGTCTTCCTCAAAGTGACACTTTGAAGAAGACTCCTTTTAGCCACGTTACAATATGCGTCTGAAACATATAATTCTAATGAACGTTGTATACATATAAAAATAATATCGCTTCATAACCCTAATAAAAAAAATATATATTTCATTACCGACGGCGATATTTATGGTTCGTGGCACGGATGTTCATGATGACAAATTTCAATCACAGATGGCGGTATTAAATACAAGTCACATGTGAAACGGGTTGTTCAAAGTCAATATATATAATATTATATATATCTTCCAAAAATTTGATAGATGTGATTCATTCATGGGTGGAAATGGCGAACGTTACATTGTGTATAGCAATCATTTAGGTACGATAGGTCGTAAGCACTAGACTTCCATACCTACTTTCTCGTATAAATAGTTTCGTCTTTATGAGACATCTTTAATATATCTTGATTAATAATTGATTTTAAATTATCGAAATCTTGGCGTTCATAAGTTGAAATAGGCTCCGAATTATTTATCAGGGTTCTTCAGTGACCACGAATAGAAATAAAATCCATATGATGTAATTATTTATTAATTAATTGGAGATCCCATGGCAAGAAGTTGTTAACTAACATGTTTGTCAAAAATGAGTTAATAAGCCGTTTAAACTAAATATTTTACGCTCTTTCCATTGGAAATAAGTTCAGAATAATAATTAGAACATGTTCAAATCATAGGGATGAACATGTTAACTACACAACTAAATAAATAATTAGAACATGTTCAAATCATAGGGATGAACATGTTAACTACACAACTAAATAAAAATCAAATCAGTTAATAATGGGAAGAACATGTTATCTTCAATAATAACATGTTCATGCCATCATTCTGAAATTAACACGCCTTTTATTTTGATTGGAATATTTATGGTTAATATAAATTTTACTCTGGCAGAACTGTTATATATTTGTTTTTATTTGAAGACTATAATAATATGTACTTATATATTAGTTTTCAATAATTTTAAGTAGTATGTATTGTACCATGTATTGTAAATAATTAATTAGTATGCCAGGTATTTTGTAATTTTGGATAATGGATGATAAAAACGGATAGTATTTGAAGGGTTGTTAGATGTTCGTGTTTTACCAATTTTAAAAAGGTGTTATTCTATTAAAAATGAATTCTAGACGCGAAAAAATGGTTACTTACTAAAATTTTTTAGGTAAAATTAGTATATTTTTATTTTAATGTGCACAAATGCATTTTTTTACTTTGTAAATACTTTTTTGATATTTTAGTGACATAAATCAATAAAAATTAATCTTGAATTAGTAATAAAACATATTTTTCAAAGGCAAAATACAAATGTCTAATTATCTCAAAATGACTTTAATGCTAGTTAACAACTTCTTGCCATGGAGTCTTCAATTATTAATAATTTTCTGATATCTGATAATAAAATTTAATGTAAATAATAAGTTGTTGAACGTAAATTTAATTAATTGGTAGAGGTTTAGAGGTCTATTCAATTATTATTTACGGTAATTAAAATTCCAGATTTATTCATTTGTACATTTCTTGGTAGAATATTAAGTGTCGATTATTTTTTGAAGAGGATTCCAAACAGGCACGATTATGTTGTAGCCCATTCAATGAGAAAGTAAATTTAATCAACTTATCGGAAAATACCCAAAATTTTCAAAAATCTAGTCTAAGAACTAAAAATATTTCATTATTATGTGGTACCAAAGTTTTAAAGTCTTTCTATATAAAAATACAAATACCTTCGTCCTCAATTTAACAATGACATCGTTCAATTTTTATAATGATCTAATGTTATGTTATGATAAAATCTAATAAGTCCGTAACTTCCTAGAATCATTTTTTTAATAGCTGAACTCATTCCGTTTTTAAAATTAGTATGATTTCAAAATGAGAAGATTGAATTTATGCTTTTTTAATATAATACTCTGAATTAGTTTGTTTTAAAAAAATATATCTGTATATTTTGGTTTAATAAAAATTAAAAATTATAAGCGCATCCAATACTATATCGCGTGTGACATTGGTATTGATAGTCAATCAAAAATATATAATTTTCTACGCAACAATGTCCGTCACTAATGCTACCAGTTAGCACAAATAATGATGAGGCATATAAAATGAGGTACAAAAAAGAGTGTAATTAAAAATATTGATTGTATTATTTGTAAAAATCTACTTACATTATTTGATTTATTTATTTTTAAATATTATTGCTGAAGTTCTTGATTACTCAGGATTATTGGAAAATTTTTTAGAATTGGACTAGAAGTTAAATTCAATTGATTATTAATAATATTTTGTGCTTTATTAATTTCTAATGATTCTAAATTATTCAATTTCAGTCCAAAATTATTTATGTGTATGTTTCTATTTTAGAAAGTCCTAAATTTTTATCAAAACCTTGATCATTTTCTAATAAATGATTTGCAAATTCAGAAAAACCATGATTTTCAGACATCTCAAATGCTCTTTTACTCTTGCATTGAAATTCCGACCAGTTTTTCCAACATAAAACGCTGTACAATCTTTACACGATGGTTTATAAATACCTGAATTGTTAAATACGAGAACAAAAAACGAAATACATTATTCATTTTGATATTTTGACATATATATATATATATATATATATATATATGTGCCACAATGTCTCTCACTACTAACGGTATATTACATTATTATATGGTATCAAGAAGCTGGGTTACTCTGAATTGAGCGGTTTTCATATTCTTTACTGGCAGCCGAAATACTCGTAATTAATACAAGTACGTCTGTTGATTGTAAAGCAAACAGGGAGGCTGGAAGGAATCTGGACCGACCGACCTCATCCGAAAGAGATCTCCGGGTTAATATTTTTTTCATCACAGACACAATGTCAATGATAATTTTCGTCAGGGTTATGAACCGTACGAAATTACGAATTCCTTAGCGTGCTTAAAACATAAATTTTCAACCATTTCTTTCTGGCGCCGCAGGTAGTATGGCAATGGCGATAAGTAATTTCGTTCATTTGACACCTGGATTGTCTCGAAATAACGTCATTCTTGACGGGTTATAGCTAAGTATGTTCTTAGGTTTTCACGGCTATTCATATCTTGATGCGGGGAAAATTAATGAAAATGCTAGTAATTAATTATCAATTTATTAATTAATTAATGATTAATGAATTATTCAATACCCAAAGTCACTTTACACTATTAAACTCAACGCGATTACTTCAATAACACTAAGTTTCAATATACCACGCGTAAATAAACACTTTTTCGCAGTATTTATCGCCTGTCTTTCTCCAATTTTTTCATCACTTAGATATATACTTCGCTCAATGTCTTTCGCTTCAATTATCGCACCTTATCGCACTGAACTCGCGGCTTGCAGCCGACTTTGCTCTGTTTTCGCCTGTCAAACGTGACTACTCCAACAACAACATCCGCTACGGCCGGCGTTGTACTTCGTAGTTTCCGTATTATTATAGTGTTTTGGAGAACATTCTCGTGGCTTCTAGGCTTTTCTAGGTATTTCTAAAATATTACTCTAGGCTGTTCCCCTTTCTTCTAGAGTTTTGTGACAATTGACATCAGCAGGGATTCGGATAGTGCATAAATTCTTTTTAGCATCTCGTTACAATATTGATTAAACGATTCCTCGCTGACAGAGAAGTGAAACATATAAAAAGTCTTCTTATGTGATTAATTTTTTGAAGTAACGTATATTTTTATTATTATTTTATGCTCTGAAAAATTTTACATTTACAAAGTGAATGTAATTTATATTCAAATTTAATTATTAATAAAAATCACAGTCAAAAATATTTAAAAAACACTTTCAAATATTTCAAGACAAAAATATTTCAGAAAACTTCTGTTACATCCGATGTATTTCGTGCTTTAGTAATGATATCATTAAATTCAGCTTTGCTAGGTTTACCTAAAAGAAAATTTTACGAAATGGTCTAGAATCATATTTTCTTACGAAGGAAATTTATTTATTTACATCGCAAAATATTATGTGACATTTATCTGACGAAGTTATATTTTATAGCTTCTTCAAAAAATAATTATATGTGTGGTGAATAAGGATCTATAAACCCCGTTCAAGGACTTGGATAATGGGTAAAAATATATAATTTGATGCAGGATATATGCTTGTGTAGCTCAATATAGATAAAGTATATATTAAAAAAGTAACCCATAAAAAGCAAGTTTTTATCATACTCCCTTTCTTTGTAAAATATAACAACAATTAGAGACGAATTAAAATATATAACATAACACTAAACTTACAGTAATTTAATATATTTCTAATATATCAGATGTTTTGAGCTTTGATAAGAAATTTCACGCTTTTAAGATTAAATTATTTAAACATTTGTCAGTCTATTTAGATTTTCGAATTTCGTAGTGAAGTACCTATTAATATAATATAAATTTAGAAAATATTCCGCGACGTTATCGGGCCGCCGTTGCTAGTAATCAAACTTTTGTAATGATTCCAATTTGAAAAAAGCATAAAAATTTCTAAAAATCCGAATTTAGAAAAATATAATTATTTTTTTTAACGAAAATTTGATAGATCTTCTTAATCGTCGCCATGAGTCTGCTTGCAAAGTTTCAGCTCGATTAGATCACGGGAAAAGGGTCAAAAATCGATCCAAAGTTTTTTCGACGGCAAGCCGGCAAGCAAGCAAGCAGACGCCACGAGTTAATATAAGTTGATATATAAATATCATCCTTTACCAGAATAGTGACTTACATAGACAACGCAAGAACAATAAACTATATAAGTAGTGATATACAGAGGACTAATAGAGAGAGATATAGTTTCCTATACACTGCAATCGATTTGCATATTGGAATCTCCAATTGCATAAAGGAACTAAATAGTGTAGAACTATTCAATTAGCAGCTGAAAGAACTTGTGATGGGGAGGAGATAATTGCTTAACAACTCAGTGTGTACCCAATGTGTACCCACTTATTTTACTTTATTTTCTGTCCCCTTATACCAGCATACTATTTTATTTTTAATTTTAATTAATAAAAATAACTTATTAATGTAGTTTGATCATATAATAATATGTAAATAAAATAAATATTATTTTAATAAAAAATAATAAAAAATGGCATAATTTTAAGATAGGTAAACAAAAAATAGTGAAAATACAAATTAAGTGAATACTAAGGTTTGATAACAGCTTGTTCGAAGAGGGGCGAAGGTAGATCAAAAAAAAAAAACAAGCGAGCCTTACAATAGTCGCATACGATGTGTAACATTTTACAAATTTCACAATTGAAAATATCAATTGAGCAGTGACAGAAATTAACCTCAAAATTTAAAAAAGCTAAATATGGAAATATTTATCCGAATAATTATTTATTATTAATCACTTGCATTTTTTATCAATGATCGGCTCTTTTGTCAGACCCTTATTATTAAAAAAAAAATTATAAATACATTCATATTAATATACATATATTTATTAATTAGTTAATACATGTATGTGCATTTTTTAAATATTTTATTTAACCCACTGTGAGCTGTCATTAGAGAAATTCGGTGATATACTATTATGTTTAAGAATTTTCTCATTCGAAAAATATTCAATCTGCATTGCTTAAAAAATAAAATAAAAATGTAAATCAATTAAAAACAGATTACATATAAAGTCAAAAAATGTTCGTTAACTTACCAGACTTCCGTAGCGAAATTGGATAACGCGCCATCCCCGGATATAGAATGGAAGTCCGTCCTTTCGAATCGTTTCGTTAAATTTTTGGTATGTCTTTTCTAATTGATTAATAAAAAAATGTCTATAATTCACAGAACTTCTTTCTGAAATTGCAATATCACAATAGTAATGTGTTTTTTTTTTAATATCATATACATTTATTAATACAGTATCAACCTCTCGGAAAATAGGTTGGTACCGTCTGACGGCCAACTCTATCACCTCGCGCGCTCATTGGTCAAATGAAATGGCGCGCGGTTTCCTGGCGTCCAGTTTCCTGGTACGAGAGCGAGAAGAAAGATGTTATACATCTATAAAGCAGTTGTGAATCCAACACACAGTTTTAGTTGGCAACAGTCGAATTGATGGCAACTGATACTGATAAAACTTTCGGGGACAATTTTCAAATGTTTCGTTCACACCTTGTATGAAAATTTGTATGAAATTTTGTATGAAAACTTGTATGAAAATTAGAGAATATTTTTTATTATTTGATTCAGGACCTGATGATGGAATCCCATGTAAAGTATAAGCAAGGGCTTGAAATGAGGTCTCCAGTATGGAGCTGGGCGTGAGTAGTATGTCAACACTCCCTGAAAATCCGTGAAAGGGATTTTTGTAGCACTGAATTAATTAAATGAGTCATTTGTATTTACAGATTTGAATGTACAATTAGTCTTTTTAAGATATTTTCGTTTTAAAATTCAAATTTATTTCTCTTCCATAATTCGTAATGTTTCTTATTTTATTTTCTTTTATTTATAATTCAAACATCTTATTTGATACTAAGAAATAAAACATGTGATATAATTAAGAATATTAACCCAATCATATGAATTCACTTAATTTAGAATACTATGTATTATATATAACAGAATAAGAACGAAATATTTAACAAATGCAATAAAAAGATCAACGGAAGAAAGATTTTTAAATAAGATAAAAACTAATATAACCATATAAACCAAGTTTTTATTACACTCCCTTTCTCATTTAATAGTGGAAACTGGTTTGGCGCTTAACACGCAAAAAAAATCACGAAAGGGAGTTTGAAAAATTTCCAAAAATTCAAAATTATACTTTAATCAGGTTTAGTGTCTACCAGACGCGTCGCAGTCTTTTACACAACTTACTCAGTTGTATGAAAAAAACATTAAAAATGTGAAAAATCCAAAATTACACTATAATTATTCAATTTTTTTAATGAAATGTAATATATGTTTTTTAACGTCGTCACGAGTCTGCTTGTAAAGTTTCAGCTCGATTTAATTACGGGAAAAGGGTTTAAAATCGATCCAAAGTTTTTGCGTCAATCAATCAATCAGACACTACGAGTTAAAATAAAGGGAGTAATAAAAATACATGAAGAAAGTATGGTTAATTTATTTTCAGGGGGAGTGGAAGAAAGGCGGAATTGGATTTCCAATGTGGAAAGAGTGGTTAAATAAAGGGAAAATGGGATGAGAAATAAGATCTGTGTGATAAAAATTAATTTAGTTTAAGAAGGCCGTGTGGAGTTACGCAATGTGATAAATATGTGTTTTGATCTAAGTGGTTGTCGTGTTGAAAATGTAAAGTTCACTGAAAAATCTGTTATAATACTATGAGGCTCTGTAGAATAATGAATTTGGTTTAGAGTTTGTGTGACAGTGTGGGAGATTGAATGTGATGTCAGTTTTGGTACATCTTGATGGCACAGAACGGGTAGCCGACTAAGTAGTTCAGGGCAGTCTACTTTTGAATTTGCTATTTTGTAAAGGAAAATGACGTCGTTTATATCTCTTCGAGTATGAAAGGGTCGAATGTTGAAGAAGTTGACGACTCAGCGTAACTAGTTTCAGTTCGATAGCTACGAAGGTTTAAATACTTCAAAATTTCCGTGGATAACGCTCGACGCTGGCGGTTTTCGAGAGTTTCCACTGTCAGCGTCAAAAACATGCCTTTCCACATTTATCAAAGATGTATTTATCCGTCAATACCTATAAAACATTATTAAGAAATATACGCGTCTATAATAATTTGCTTCTATCCAGTATTCACAAGTAAAGCAATTATGTAGGTTTGCTTAATTAAGTCTTAACAAACTTCCCTCTGACCGGGAAAACTTTAGTCCTTTGATCCCTTGTGCGGTGGTATCATCACACATGGTGGCCTCACTTCACACTCAACTGACTTTCCGGGATCCACTAGGCTAAAAGTTTATGACTTCCATTATCAAAATCAGGTTAACCGATGTAGTTGCACCTACTCATTATGGTACAACGAAGAAAGTATAACTTTTGGAGCCTAATCTTTAGTTCGATACCTGATCTTCAACTATTTAATTACATCAGCAGACTATATTCATTTGTAACAACTGCCAGCCAACATATAATGAACAAAACTACAAAAACTTCTGAAAAGTCTCCATCAGACTTTTTGCTGCTTCTGTTCACAGCATAGCGTAGAAAGTAGTCCCTCAGGGTGCATTGCTATTTTAAAGAAAATAATAGTATCGTGCTCATCTGGCAGTCCATAATTTTTTATTAGATTAGACCACGGCTCTGGACTGCAGACCACGTAATTCGTTACCAAAAATGTCATTTATTTTTAATATTTTCAATCAAGCATCATTACAGCAGAGTGTTAGTCAAATTAGTATAAACCACTACCAGATTTTAGGTTTTCCGGTTTCCACACGACTCTACCAAAAATGTATTAATTCCAGATCGGTGTGTGGAAGTCCTGGCAGAAAGAGGGCCTGGACATCAAGGACATCGTCTGGCCTGGCAACTCGCACACGCCGCCGCAGGGCGTGCCGGAGAAGTTCCACCTGAGGATCACCTTCCTGGAGGAGCCCCCGTACATCAACCTGGCGCCGCCGGACCCCGTGTCCGGCAAGTGCGCCATGGACCGCGGCGTGCTGTGCCGCGTGGCCGCCGACCACGACATGGCAGAGTGAGTACCCCTTATGTTTTACCAGTTGTGATTGCGCGTCGTGGATTATTACTGGCACTTACTGCAGGTTACTAAATGGATGTCACAGTGATGGCGTAGGTCTCTAAATAAAACATTTTTGGGGGGTTTTGCTTGAGGATGGTGTATGAATAATTCATACATCATACAGTATGATGTACTTTGGAGAAGCTGCTTTTAGGATCACCACCCATGGAAATCTCCATAGTCATGAAATGATTGATGATTTTATTCTCTCGATAAAACAGTTACATGTTATACATAAGTACAATTACAAAGACAATGATATATACTCGAAGGACTAGAGCCACCAGCTTACGCCGGGGGTCGATGAGAGACTGACATGCCCGTATAGGGCGTTTGCTGCTTTTTAAATGTTTTGCGAACAAAGAACGTTCTTGAAGTCTAGCTGTACGTGTGTAAGTATTGTTGACAGCGTGATGATCTACATCGGAAGCTCGTGTACCCTGCTGTACCTTGATTTTGTATACGCGGCATTCTTGCCACGTCTGTGTGCGTGTGGCCTAAATTGGTAGTTTAAGTACTGTAGTAAGAAATGCCACACATTCTTATTTACTACTCTGATTTATTTTATAAGTAATTTACAATGAGATTGCACTTCTATTTCATGTATTTTCAAGACTAAATCTAACCATTTAGAATTGTTACATTGCGCAGAGTGCCGAAGCAATGTGTGTGGCTCATTGCTTTACGGAAGCGGAATTGGGTTTTCATTGGTTCAACTTCCCGTCCTCCCTTGTCTATAGATTTTGCCAGGGCCGGAGTCCGAAACAATGTCTTTGAAAGTTATTTAATTATTTGAAGCAATTTACGGTGAATTTTTCAATTTAAACCGTTTTTATATACCAGTCTTAAAAAGTTTATTTTTCCAATCTGCGAAAAGTTTTTGTGCTTTTGACATTTTTCTTTATTTTACGCTTGGGTTTTTAGGATGCATCGGTTAGATAAATCAAATAAATAGTTAAGCTAAAGTGCATAATACTATGTCTTGGAGATGAAAGTCAGAACATATATTTTAAATATAATATAAGTTCAGAAAAATTCAGAAAATAAAGTTGAATCTCTATATTTTTGCAAAAAAACAGATCACTAGTTTTCTAATATAAAGTTTTACGCAAGATTTACGGCCCATACGAGATACCTTTACAAATAAATGGAGGCGGTTAGAAACTATCCAATTTCGGGAAGGCTATATATTCCCTTAAGAAAGTGATAACACGGAGGCTTTAGTAGGCGGAACATGCAGTGAGCAGATGAACAAGGTAATATTTTTTAAACAACTTACCCGATGTGGTATACAACTGTGTTGAAAAATATCTAACATTTAATCGGAAAATCACTCTTATTTATAAACATCACACTCATCTCCTTCAATGTAGATCCCTTGGTAATGCACACACTTGTTACAGCGGACCCCGCATTGTAAAAAACACTTCAAGAAAGCATATTTTAACTGGGCCGTCGCGTTCCTCATAATATTTTCTCTTGACTTAAATTGGATCCCTCTCAGGGGCATTTTTAATTAGGAAAATAGCCAAAAATCACACAGAGCCATGTCGGGAGTGTTGGGAGTCGGACAAATCAGAAAAACGTTGTGTTTCGCAAGAAAGCCTGAAACTGATGTGAAAAATGTTTAAGTTAAGCCCTCTGTTAAAATTGAATGTTCTAAACCAATGCTATAAAATAATAAAGATTATTTTCATTTATTGAATAAAATTAACCTTTAATTACTCGCATGGGGTCAAAGCATTTTCGCATTTAAAAATAAAGTACTTGCCGTGTTCCCTTTTTTCCCGCACCCCCGCCAGCTTCCTAACTCATGTCAAAGTTTGCATTTTAGTAGCGATCAAGTCACGAGAGCGGAAGAATGCGTCTCTGTTCTCTTGAGCGGTGACCCCATGCGAGTAGTTACGTAACTTTTATGAAAGAGGTTAGTTGCTTATTTTATTATATTTTTTCGTGTATTATTACTTCAATTTATATTATTATTAGATAAGTGTATAAATACATGTCATAAAACAAAGTTATCCAAACGTTACGTTATAAATATCACAAGCATGAATGCAGTCGTTGTGCATCGCGTAAATATAGACAATTTACGTACTTAAGTGAGGCGTCATTTCTTGCGGCAATTGTCTGTCGAACTTGTTCAAAATAACCAGAGATGACAACTCGAAGTCAATGCAACTCCTTATAGAAGTGCATGATCTGGAAAATTGCGTTCCATCAACCACAACAAAGCGTGGGCGTTGCAACAACTGTCTGCGGAAAAGCGATCGCAAAGTGGCAACAAGATGCAAAAAGCGCAAAATTTGTGTGCAGTGATCATTGTCAACAATGTGATAATAATGATTCTGAGAGTCCCATCGCCATAAGTACAAAATGTTAATTTTTGCTAGTTATTTAACTTTATTTTGTTTTTTATCTAATTAGATATTAATTCATGTTGTTTCTTTAAAATATAATAGTTCAAATAAAGCACTTTTATAATAAAATAGCTTTATTTACATATTTATCAGTATATATTAAAAATAATTCCAAGAACTTGGGGTCACCTGAGACCCCATGCGAGTAGTTATGTAATTTTCTTCGTGCGAGTAATTAAGGGTTAAGTTGCCAAAAGTGGATCTCTCCCGCGAGAATAGAGTCCTGAAAGACGGCACCGTTCAGCTCGTCCCGGGATAAAGGCCACCCGGGATTTGCCTGGATAGGGGCTGGAAGCAAATTGAAGCCTTTATCGGCTCTCGTAAAAATAAACGCACCCTCGAGTGGTCAGTTTATTGACAGCCGAGGGCACACCTGACTCAAATACTAAGTGAAGGGGTTCGATTCAATACGTTCACTCCGTGTTGAAATGTTAAATGTGGTATTTTAATTATTGGTAAAATCAATTGATGAACCACCCCATTTTCAAACGTTAAAGATTCGTCTGAAGACTGCTAATAAATATTATTCGTTGATATATCTATTCGAGAGAATGAAAACTCCATCTGGATACCTTCAAATGATGAAGACATGGTTTTGAACGATAGTAAATCTGAATGAAATGAGTTTCATCAGCAACAACTTCATCTCCTAAACTTGGGAGAGTAACTGGTGTCGTCTATAAAGCACTTCCGTCTTCTGTCTTTCAATTTTTTTGTTTTTATACAGAGTTAATTACCCAAATCTCAGAATTTTTTTATAGAGGGCACTTACTACTGCGTATTTTATACAATGATAACCTGTCAAAGGAAGCAAGACTAGCGGTACATAATGGCGTTCTAGTACCAACTCTGATGTATAGAAGTGATTCCTGGAATTACCGAAAAATGAATTAAAGTAGACGGAATACGGTGAAAATGCTGTGGAAAACCTTTGGTCGATAGAGTGAGGAATGAACAAATTAGAAGTGAATGCAATGCTGGCTATAGTATGGTAGATAGAATAAATAATGGAGTTCTGAGATAGTTTGATCATGTAGAACGTATGAGTTAAGAAAGGATGGTTATATATGGCAAGTGTTGAAGGTAACAGAAATAGAAGGCGTAAGCAAAAGACCTGGTGTGATCAGATTCGACAAGTACTGGACGATGGCCCTATTAAAAGCCTCAACAACCGTAGAGCATGCATGAAAAGATGTGTGAATGTAGCCGAAGCAAACGTAGATAGAGGGATATGGCATTCTATCCTCTAAAATTACAAACAGGCAACGTTATCTAATACTTTAAGTAAAATATAAAAAAATTTTTTTTTTACAAAACAGTCATAATATAAGCTGTGAACTTGAATGTATATCTTGAAAAAATAAAACAAAATAAAATATCCTTTTCTAATAAAAATAAATTCTTCAATCAGTACAAAACAAGAGCTTTTTAAAGCAGCATTTTCAAAAACAACATAAAAACTGCTGACCAAATCCGATTGGCCAGAATCCAAAAATTGTTCATAACAATTATTGAATTACTCTTAATTATGTAGACGGAATAAAACGTTTTTCATAATTAATATTAGCAGCAAAACAACGAACTTAATTCATACAAGAAATAATACAAATAAACCGTGGCCAGTTGTATGGTATAGACGTCATCACAGAGTCTAGACAGAGTAACGACGTGTCGAGGAATGAAAATTGACGATAATTTGCGGTTATATTGTGTTTTATCTTCATTTTAATTCAGCAAGCTTGTTTGTTTACATTTCTGACTATACATATCGAGGCTCATAACTCTAGTGTATGATGGTGGACGGAATCGCTTCCTCCGCACGTGGGCTGGGATTAGGAAATAAATATTTTCCTTCCCAATCTCCTCCGATAATGATTCATCCCTCGCACCCGAAAAACACTAGTCCAACGCTTACAACGTACACAGCTGACAAATTGTACTTACAGCATTTTCCTAATATGTCGAATGCGGACCCAATCTCCAACTCTCCCGGCTTCGTCGAATCCGGAACAGATCGATCTGTCTATTCAAAAGGGCTGATGTGAACTGAATGCGTCTTTGTCGGATTCGGATACCACACAAAAAAGGAATTTCAATTCTTAGTAGAAAAGACACCGGCAACTGTTACTGGTCGGATCTTTTTAAAGGATTAAATCCTGGCTAGCGGTTGGCGTAGACTACGTCGGATGTCAGTTTCGACCAATCAAAATCATTTCGCGGCCGGCGCCTGACGATCACATCAACCATCAACCCCCAAAAATCTACTGGTATATTTAAAATTGCAGTAGGAATTTCTATAGATGGTTTAAATGTATTATGAAACATAAGGCTTTGTTGTCTTTTGAAGTTTCTCGTAAAATACTGTAATACTGGGATAAGCCGCCGTAGTTGTCTGTGAAGACGCTTCGACAGCTATCCGTTTTCATTGATATCGATACCAAATACAGATGCCAACAATGTCACAATTGCTAATTGAACGTAATCCATATGTACTCACTGGGTTCTCGTCATTATCAGGTTAGGTGGGGATCATCTATAGGGTTTAAACTATGACAAACACTTATCCCGAATTTTACGATCTCTGGGCTGGTAGGAGAGGTCCTATCTGGCCGGCTGGTGAAAGAAAATAGTATTCTGAAGCCCCGATCCTCGATATTCGGTCCTGCGGGTAGGCTTTCGATTTCTCGCATTTCCAAGCCCTGATATTGGTCATCTTCTCTCGCGACGGCTGGTGTGACTACTCACCCCGAGATGTCGTTTGTGTACACTTTGGGTGGCGGTTCCCCACAATACATTTACTTCAGTTACATAGTAAAAAAACCGTTTTCTTTGGTTCTGATACGGGTTGTTCGTATGGAGATACCGTCTAGTACTTCCCACGAATCGATGAAGATACCTGTATAATTATTTGATTTGTCCAATTTATTTTGCACGATGGTGAATATTTTCGATTGCGCCCTGCATGCATATTCCCCCGTGAACCCGAATGGATTCTCATTATTATAAAATTGACTTTGTGATTGAGTTCTTGACTGCTTATTATTTATATTATTGTTTACTTGACTGCTTATTCTATATACTGTATTATTAACTAAGATTTGATGTATTAGATTTTCTTTTCTTTCCTTCCAATTGTTATATAATTAGATAACACTACCTATACCTTTGATTGTAAGTGGTTATCCCTCACCACACACAAGAATATAATTCTTTTTGGTGAGGTATACACACACAAAAAATATAGATTTGTAAACATTTATGTATGATTGTAGAAAAAAAAAGTATATATATATTATTAATTAAATAAAAAAAAAAAAAAATTAAAAAAAAATCTTGCCATTTTTTATGTTTAATCTATCAACACTCTACAACGCCGATATTTAATATAATATTGCTTCCAGATTTTCAACACGATATTTTTGTGAGCGATTATCCTTTCTACTCGTGCATGTATGTGCAATTTTTTTACTTTTCCCGTAAATGTACACAATTTTGAGAAGAATATTACCTTTTATTTGTTTCTTCGTACCATCATTTACTTAGGAGAACTTGAGTTTCAATCCAATGTTCTCTGTTCTTTCGCTTGTTTAATAAGTTCAGTTTGCTGAGAATGACATGGGTTGTACCCTAACATTAATTGATTTGTCAGAGAGAGAAAAGAATATAAATATTTCTGTGCCAATCTTGAAATTCTTCACTCTCGCAATCTAAGGTAGAGAGAAGTATAATTTTCAGCTATTGACATTGTTACCCGCAGGGCCTATTATTATTTTCACTACTTTTATTTAAAATATTTCATCTTTGTTTATATTTCCATAAAATATCAAATATTTCCGTGAAAGAAAAATAAAAAACTGTATAAAACTTTCCTTGCAGGAAATAATTTATTCAAAATCCTTGTAACGGCTGTCTCAAAACATCCCTAAAGTTGGAGAAATCTCACGCTACAGTTCACACCCCCTTGCCTAAAGAAATCTGGGGCTACCCAGAGAAATAAATAATCGTTGAAGAGTAATTGATTCAGTCGTGATCTACAACTATTTATTTTATGTTTAAAGCTCTTAGTGAGCTTCGAGGAAAACATGTTTTCGGTTTGACATTCAGTCTAGAAAGTTAATTTAAGCTTCGATTTTGCCGACTCTTGTCGCGATGTACTTATGTAGTTTTGATCCCGTATAAAGACACAATTATTTTTGCGTGTAGATAGACTTCTACAATTTGTATCTCAAAATACATTTCAAGAAAGAAAATGTTGTTTATTTTACAAAATTTAAGAATTTTTACGAAAAGTCATTTTGAAATTTGTTACTCAAACAAACGTATTTCAGAAATATTTCAGATTCTATATATATATATATATATAAATAAAGAAACCCGAGTTTCCCTACCCGCCAAGTTTTCTCCACAACCACCCACTGGTGGTAATGATGGTGGATAGCCCTCAGTGTCACATCGAAAATATGCGAGTTTGGTGGGGGTGTTTGTGCGTGGGTGGGAGTGGGTGACGAAAATGTGCTTTCTAGCACATTGTTTTGTTATGGGAACGCTTCGGGAACAAACGCTTCAGATTGTTTCAAAATAGGCGCGCCGACTGTGTGGGTGATTCTAGATGGTTCAGGAAAAACCTGCTCTAGAAAGTTCTGGAAGGAGAAGGTTCAAGAAAATTTCCGAAAGTTCTATAAGGTTTTAAACTGAGTGGCGGAATGTGTCGGTGCGTCTAGAAGGTTCCTGTATATTCGATATATTTCTTGAAAGTTCTGGAAGGAGAATGTTCTAGAAAGTTTGCGAAAGTTCTATGACGATCCAAACAATGTACTAAAATTCTACGCGTGGGCACAGCTAGTGTTTGTATATAATGTACAAAAATATATTTATAAAATAAGTTTGAAACATAAACTTCAAATCTTTCGTGTTTCTACGTATTTATTAAATATGTTAATAATTATTAAGAAAAGTTACTTGATAATATAAAATATTTATTATGTGTTTATTATTAGATAGCTACTATAAGTGATACACGTTTACTTTATATAAAAATAAAATTTTCAAAACTAAAAAATTATACATATTTATATTATAAAAAGTATTGTAATGAAATAGTTAAATATATTTCGTACAGAATTCCACGTAATATATAAACGACAGCAGTTACGTATTATTTACAACTTTCAGAAAATGCCGGGAACAACGTGGAAGCGACGGGAACATTTTCCTAAATACTAGAAAGGAATAGAATAAATAAAAAAAAGTGATTCGAAAGAACAGCGTCTCCAAAGCGGGACCAACGGCTGCGCAATGGAGTTTTATTTTGACGTTTCTACCAGCACGAGATTAGCGATAATCCGTGATGATTGGTGTGTTACCAACGCGTGCGATATCAGTGACCTGCGAAATGCTTGCTCAATGTGATATTTGAACAGAAATTTCTCGTAAGTTTTTACCCAGCGATAATAAGGAAATTATAAACGAGTGACGAAATATGACATAGTCTGATTTAATTAATAGTGTATTAATTTAATTCGTGTTCATTAATTAATTTGTCCATTTAATAATTTATGAATCATTAATCAATAAATCGTTACTTAATTTCCAGTGTTTTCATTTGTCTTTCAAAGCCACAATCCGTTGATTAATTCCGTTGATGTGCGCATGAAGCCGTGTAATCCGTGCATACATCCGGTCATATATCCGGGTTATCGCTCCGCGTGCATATTCGTTGGATCAAACGTCGTAACATATAGAAGCTATTATTGGCTTAACCTAACCGCATGCTATGGAATATTTCATGTTCCAATTTAAGTTGGCTCAAATTTATCAGAACTATCCAGACCTAAGTCTGTTTTATGTTATAATACGTCTCAAATTATTAAAAATAAAATCTACTGCACGTTAGCTAATTAATGTTATCATGAAATATTTGTTATGATATTTTATTTAAAAAGTCCATGTGGCTGAAATTATTCAAATAATGAAAATTATTATACGCATTTTTACATAAAATAAGTTTTTTCTTCTTCTTCTTCTAAAAAACTTATAATAAAATAATTTTGCATTTGTCTAAACAGATATAAATCCATTATGAAAGGTCCGGAGAATAAGGAGGGTGCAGACGAAAATTCATTTTGGCACACCCTGGCCGCGGGCTTAACTGGCAAAAATGCACTTTTTAATCGAATATTTTCATACTAAAATTAAATGATTTTACTCGTGTATAACGATATCTAAAAGTCAAGTTGAGAACTGATGAACACCCAAATTCTTGTTATAGGAATAGTGGCAGCATTTTTAATGTATTATTTGTTTAATGTATTTTAGTTCTATGCACAATTAAAGAACCTACTTTTAACTCTTAAAAATTTGCGCTAAATATACTTTCGGGAACGGTGGTGTAACACAGCATTACCTGATTAAAAATCATAGGCATAGTTTTTAATATGCAATAAAAAATATACATACATACTATACAGATAGGACTTTTTTAAGGTCCCTTTATATAATTATGAAAGTTAAACATATATATTTTCATTATTTTAGTAAATTGTCATAAAATCATGGCGTATCACATTTGCGTGCGCTCACGCTGATGTATCATTACCAACTGAATTCAACGACGCGGTCGCCTCAGTCGCCTGCGGTCCGTTTTTGTCTAACACGTATTACCGTACTCTTTCGATATTGTTTTTGCTTGTGGTATTGTCGTGCTCTTTCTTGCTCCGTTTAACATTTGCTGCCATTTAAATATACTGATCTCTTTTACACACTGGCCGAAAATACGAGAGTAGTGAATAAATATTTTTTAATTAAAAAATCCGTACATTCGTAACAGTTTAATTTAGTCACTTTGGTGTGAAAATGTCTATTCGATGATTACAAAAATATGTGCCTTTTTAGTTTTCGTAAATAAGGTAGATATTTCATATCTTATATGACATGTAGGCCTACGTTACACCACCGACACACAGGAGTTAAAGCTGAATCATCCTTACCACCCACCCTCTCACGCAATTCCTCTTCCACGATACACTTAAATCCACACCCTTACTCGGGGAGGATTTCCGGTGCGGGAATTAATTTAAAAAAAACAACTTAAAAGACTGAGACTTTATAAATGACGAGAAAAGGAGCTTTATTTCTCTCCGAGAGATGGCGACTACCACCTCTCCAGACGAAGATATTTCATTAGAGCAAGAGAGTGACTCCGCCTCCCTCGGTGGCTGCACTTGGGGTGGTTTACTCCGAAAGAATCCAACCCTCAACCCTAGAGTGGAGTAGCAGTGCAGTGTGGTAAACACTGATGGGATGAAATGACCCTAATTCTCGACTGTACAGAATTCTTTTCCGTTGCGATTGTATTTATACAAACAAAAGGATGAAATAATTTTACATGAAAGAAATTTTAAACAAAGTTGCCTCAGGGAAATAATTACGAATTTGTGTTTAATTAAACTAATATTTTATACGAACCGCATATTTATACAAATAATATTTATACAAACAAGGATGAAATAATTTTACATTAAAG
Organism: Agrypnia vestita; assembly: GCA_016648135.1. Lineage (NCBI taxonomy): Eukaryota > Metazoa > Arthropoda > Insecta > Trichoptera > Phryganeidae > Agrypnia > Agrypnia vestita. Next base: position 22,445 of record JADDOH010013238.1, on the reverse strand, counting down.
GGCTTTTAACTGAAGTTGCCCTAGGGAAATAATAATGACGATAACCAATTTTTTAAACTGTAAATGGTGACGGATATTACATACGAACCGTATGTTTATCCGAGAAACGATTCTCGACGTTCCGTTGAATTCATATTCAATGTCATCAGGAGGACGACCCTTACCCACGGAGGCACAGGGCGGACTAATTAACGCTTCCGGGGGCGTAAATTATATGCAATTTTTTGTGGAGTGTTCAGTTCTCCTACAACAGAGTTAGCCAGTATGCAATGTGTACTGGTTACGTCGGTGGTACGTTCGTCTCTCAAAGGTTGAATCAAAGTCGTAAGAGCAGGGCGCCAAATACTTGAAATACATACGGTTCGTATGAAATATACGTAACCATTAACAGTTCAAAATGTCTAACGACCGTAATAACAACCTCTTTAATAATAATAACCAATTTATTTGTTAAATGAAACAGATATTTTACAAACAAGGATGAAATAACTTTACATTAAGAGATTTTAACTAAAGTTGCCTTAGGGAAATAATAATAACCAATTTATATGTAAATGAAACGGATATTTAATACGAACTGTTTTGATAAAAATTTAGAATTTTGGTCTGAAATTGAATCATTAGAAATTAGTAAAGCATGTAATAGTAAACAAAATATTATTAATAATCAATTAAATTTAACTACTAGTCCAATTCTAAAATTTTTTCCATTAATTGCGAGTAATCAAGAACTTCAGTAATAATATTTTAAAATAATTCAGAAAAAAAAGAAACAAAAGACATGTCATTCTTTATTTTGACAGTTATACAACATCTGATGATGGTAAGGTTTTACCGGAACATGTTGGTGGAATTGCTCATATTAAAGACAGAAATAATATAATCAATTTTTTTTTAACAATTTATATATTACATGAAATGGATATCTTATACGAACCGTATATTTCACTGAGAAGCAAATTCCGACGTTTCGCTGAAGTCTTATCCAACATTATCGTGGAGGCCAAACAGATTATTTCTTCCGAGGCCGTAAATTATATGCAATTCGTTGTGGAGTGTTCACGCAAACAAATAAAATAAAAAATAATATATATGCGATTTCAATGTTAAAGGTAACACGAAAAAAGGGACAGGTTTGATTGAATCAGTCAAATATTCGGGAACTACCCTGTGAAAGACTACAACAATATTTTTTTAGATTGGGAGATGAGGAAAAAAATGTGAAGTTGCATGCTGTTTATGTGGCCTGATACCTTCAACTATTGATATTACTAAATTAATTCAAGCGTGGATGAACATCCGTTTCAGATAAAGAATGCTCAGGCGTCAGATTATGTTTTCCTATCATTTTTCTTCAACCTTCATTTCTCCACCGCTGGATATAGACTTTTTCCATCTTTCTTTGTTATTTTCAAATTGTAGCTATTTTTTCCCCCCTCAGCGGCAATATCGTCGGCCCACCTCTTTTGAGGTCTTCTGACGCCTCTTTTATTCTCCCAGGGTCTCCACTCCAGAACTCTGGGAGTCCGTCTTGTAGCATCCTGCCTTGCAACATGCCCTGCTCATTGCCATTTTAGCTTCGCTAGACGATCCATGATATCCACTACTCGAGTTCCACGCCTAATTTCATCATTTCTAATTCTATCTCTTAGGCGATCTTTACGTGCATTTGAGCTTTTCTACACTTTTCTTTGTAAGAGCCATTGTCTCAAATCCATACGTTATCACTGGCACTGATTCAAAGGCTTTTCTTTTTAGGCTTATTAGGCTCAGATGACTACGGAACACTACGTCGGCCGCACAGTAGATGCGTTTTCTTATGAAATTGAGTAGTACGTATACGTACGAATACGCAAGTACATTCCTGTTGATTGTACTTGCGTGTCGTTCAATGTTGGTTTAACGAAGGTGAGGTATAATTATGTACTTCGAACAAAAAAACTTTTAAATATTTCTCCGATATTATGAGCTCTCGTTGCACTTCGATTCTCCCCAGTATTTGTGAATCTTTTAGATATATAGTCATGAAATTTGTCATTATTTAAGTCTGCCATAATAGAGTTTTCCAGAAGATACAGATTATTCATTTGTCACAAACGTTATTGGAAAAATGCGAAAAGTGACTGATCGTGAGCAACGCAAGACGCAATCAATGTTCAATACATACGAAAATAATCGTACTAATACGTACGTAATAATTCGTATCCAAAGTGCGACCGGCCCAAATGGTCAACAAAATCCGTGATATCGTTTAAATATACCGCTGAGTTGATCACATAAATTGATAACATTGTTAACATCTCAATTTTTTACCCAAAATATTGGACTTCGTATATCTAACTGAATATCGTATACAGAAATAAAATTAGAAATGCCTTTCCTTCCTTCGTAAAAAAAAGAGAAAGTCAGAATAAATGTACAGCAAGGTACTGGCACGAGGGTCTATGTTAGAAAAGTCGCGACTAATTAACGCGATGCTTGTCTCTGCCACCCTCGTCGCTCTCAGCGCCAGCTCACATTAGGCGGGAGATTTCGTTACGCCATTGAGAACACGTGAGACTCCTCCACAAGCTGGGGGTGGCTTCCTCCCCCACTGCAAACCCATTAAGCCTATCTCACACGAGAGGGATAATTAATGCATCCCAAGTAAGTCCAGAAAAAGGGTCGACTTGAATGTTAAGACGGAAATCATCCTCTCTTCGCTCATACGTCCCATAGGCCCAAACCATTTGTTACACTGTCATTTTCGATTTTTTTTACATTCCTCGCAGCACACTACACAGCACAGCACATTACATTTTACTCCTTGCCAGTTTATTAGTTTTTTTTTCTATACCAGGGAACGAAATTGTATTCAGTAAAACATTATTATACTGAGGAATATTCAAAACCACAGAGCAATGTCGACTTCGCAAAAAAAGCACTTTGTCAATCTGAAAAAAATCTATTGATATTTGTTTTGTTACCTACGCAGAGTAAATAAAAAATTCCCCCATCACTACACTTTGTGTAATATAAATAATGATATCCGTCACGAAAATTGCAAATCATTTCGCCGAGTGAATGGGAATGAGCTGTCAAAATACATACACGAATAGGCTTTTATCTTAAAACGATTTCAATTTTATTACGATCCAGTTCTGTGGAAATATTGTGTGTATTTTCCAATAGTCGCTTATTGTAATGATAATAAATATGAAATAAATATTAAAACAATTATTGTACCCCGAAGTTATCTATGAAGTAGAAAATTGCCCACTTTCTAATTTGAAGATTATTAATAACAGTCGAATTCAGAAGTGGACAAAAATTCAACTTTTTACTATATTTTTATAAGTGCACTCTACACCAACCTTGTCATTGCTAGGCTCTAGCCTCACTTAAGTATTCCAGCTGGGCTCCTGGATGCCTTTTGTAATTTTCTTCAACAGTTGAGTCTTTTTTAGGTTAAGTCTGTGCTCTGGGTTGGTTCTTGCGTTATCTCTGTATTCTGTTTGAGTTTCTACATCAATCGTATCCTATCCTGAGTTCATTATCGGCTGAACTTGTGTCATTCATATACTATGGCATTATCCCTGTGTTCTGATTGGGACACTTACGTTAAACCTTGTCTTGGCACCTGTGCTATTCACTTATTATAGCTGGTCTATTATGCCATGGACTTCTATCCCTATATCCTATAACTAACCTCTATATTTGATTTAGGGTACAACTCTAGGCTAGCCATACGTGCTGTACGTGATAACATCTCTGCTAGGTTAAAAAAAACTCATAATAAAAATATGCTTTTCAACTTGTACATGGAGCGGTTTTTGTAAAACTGATTAATTTTTTGCTGATAATAAAATACAAAAATATCTGTGTAGACCAAAACAAAAATTAACATTAAAAGTTTTGTGGAAATTTAATACATTTCTTGATTTATTTCACTTTTTTGATATCTTATGCCATAATTTATAATATTTTATCATAATTCTCGTATTTCAGGAAACAAATAATACATTTATTTACAATAAAGATACTTTATAAATATTTTGATACCTTTAATAAATTAGACGTCATTCTTAGATGAATAATAAAACAATTATTATTTTTGCAGAAAAAAATCTTCTTCGTCTTCTTTTTCAGTCTTCATCTCTCCACTGCTGGATGTAGGCCTCTTCCATACCTCTTCATCCTTCTCTGTTGTTAGCTTCTTGTAGCCATTTCTTCCCCCCCACAGCGGCTATATCATCAGCCTATCTCTTTTGAGGTCTTCCAAAGCCTCTTTTATTCTCCCAAGATATCAATTTGAGAACTCCCAATGTCTATCTCTCCATCCTTGGCCTTGCAACATGCCCTGCCCGTTGTCATTTTAACTTTGCATTATATTCACTTCTCTAGTTCTGCAATACAAAAATATGGCATTATATCCTCTCTACCTACCCCTGCAGGTAAACGGCTAGATATTATGATAGTTAGTTCTCCATCTAAGTTTATAATTTCTTTTTCTATCGCTTAGGCTTATACTAAGCATAGTTCTTTGCTTTTTTTTACTTTTTGAGGGGAACTTAAGAACCCTTCTCATTTATTTACATGTCACTATTTCACCGTGTCTGAAAAATCAATTTCGCTGAAATAAAAAGATTCGAAAATAAAAAATTATTTTTAAATAAGTTTATTTATTAATTGGAATATATATGTCAAAGAAAAATCAAATCAAAGAAAAAATATTTTTGCTTGTACTAGGATTTGAACCAATGGACCTCCACTCTATCGGAAAATGGCGCGTTATCCAATTTCACTACAGCAGCCTAGTATTTCAATCCACTAAGATATTATTCAATCTACTTTTTGATTATCTGTGTTTATCTTTATAAAATATTATTATCAAGACTACCGACTTGTGACAGGTATCATGATGTTTGATGGAGCTTAGGGGGTCCGCGGAGTCAAGCGTGCATTCGAAAACTGGCACTTTGGCTACTCTACAAGACCCGCTTCAATGTTCCACTATTACTTCGCTCAACTTTTTGTATTCTTATAACATAGATTCAATAAGAAGACGCTAGAGCGAGAAAACTTCAGCGCAGTAAGTGACGCAGACAAAACCTCGAAATTATCCGGGAAAAACTATTTTGCAAGGTAAAGAGGAAAGATTATATCTGGTATTCTATAGGTGGGAGGCTTAGTGACGTTTAATTTAATATTTTAAACTCCCTCGGGCTCCGTAATCCTGGGTGGTTCTTTTCAATAATTTTCCTCAATTAATCTATATTACGGGCCATCTCTCTCCAGTGTTGGATTTCTAGGACGAAATTATTTATTGATTATTGATTCGTCTTTTTTATTTTAAACCTCTACTGGTTCAAAAAATGACATCTTTTGAACGTGACATCTTGAGGTGCATTCAACCGTAAACTATCGAATTAAATGGTAATACAAAACACAAAATATCTTCGAATGTGAGACAACTAATTTGTTTCAAAATATCATTGTTAATATTTCCTTACAGCGCCGAGCAAGTTCAACATTTGAAAATAGTCATTATTCATTAATTCATCGGTCTATGCAATTGGGTCCTGTTTCGCGTATCAGAATTATTGATGTAGGCTTTGCTCACAAAGCCTCGCTTCTCGTATATCGGACACATCCGAATAAAGAGTGGACGCCCGTATTAATCTCGACATCTAGTCCCTCTGACTCTTTTTTACCTTTCAAAAGGCTTTTGGGGTATTTATGATATTAAATCTGTCAAAATGTACTTTACATTGAATTTCAGAGTCTATAATTCGCAGGCTGTTCGACACGGCGGCGTTTGTTAAAATGTGGGGTGTTTTGTTTGCACCAAAATTTTTCTTTAAAAAAATTTTCGGTGCGGTTAGTTTTTTAAAAAATTATTTATTTAATTTATGGTACAAATACAGTTCTTATATATAACGTATCAGATTAAACTTTTTTTTTAAATACTTGGTAGTCATGTTGATCTCATCAGTGAAGAGGAGCTCCTGAGTCTGATGAGGGAGCCACAGTTCTTATTACTTGTTATAATATATAGGTACATAGTGTATACAACTTATTTATTAATACAGTAAAAAGGTAAACTGATAATGAAGGTATAGGAGTTATTTTGAAAAAAAATATAGGTTACTGATGCATCATATCTCGATAGGTAAGTTGTTATAGTAATTAATGGCCTTATAAAAATAGTGATGCTGCATTTGAGTTGTTTTACATTTAGGCATTATGAATTGGTTTCCATTTCTCATAAGTTTGAAATATTTTTGGTTTTCTGTAAGGTTTTTTTTTACAAATTTTTAATATGGAAACTTGCTTGAAAATATCATCTACGTTTGATACTGGAAACAATTTAAAGAGATCTTTTGTTGTGTTCATAATATCACGGAAAGTGGCTACGAGAGGCAAATGTACACTTAGGGCCGGTTGTTTGAATAAGAAAAAACTTTTCCACCAACCTGTTTTAATTAAACACCAGTTTTCGTAAAAATCTATGCTTTTTGCTAAACTATTACTCTAACCGCTGACTAAACAACCGCGCCTTAAAGTTAGAATTTTTGTTTATTCACAAAAGTCACTGCACATAAATTAATTATGTTATTAAGTCATTGAATAAATGTTTCTGGAATAACTCGCACATTAATTACTACACTGTTTCTTAATTTGCACTAATTACGCTTTCTCTATTGCTTCGATCACTTTCGAGAATGTTCCGTTCAATTTTTCACCCTGAAATTTCTTCTTTATCGGTAGGTTCTTGCGCTGAATATCTATCTATTACTGGAATCACCAAGCGCTAGCCACAACATACGTTGCACGATTTCGCATTGTCCATGGACTGTCGCTATCAATTAACCTTACATCATATAAAATAATTGTTTATATTACGAAATATAGATTTTTGTAATACCTACTTAAAAAAATATATGTATAATAATGATAAAGTACATGAAATCGAGGTAAAAATAAATTATATCAAAAATGTAAATGAATGCATTGAATTCTTTCACAAAAATCAATTTTATATTTTTATATCAATTTGACACCATAAAATATTAGGTAACTAGCTGTAACCCGTAAAAAATGACGGTAATTTTAAATGTTGGTTCCTAAGGAATAAGAATTTATATATTTTATAAAAAAGAAGAAAAATTTTTTTTTCGAAATATTTTTTTTTAAAACATATTTTTTGCAATTTTTTTTTAAATATAATAAATAAAAACTTATTAAAAGTACCATCATTTTTGAAGGGTTACAGCTAGTATATGTTAACAAAAATGAATTATTCATATATCTATCTATCAGGGGCGTGCAGTGGGACCATCGCAGCTTGACTTTTACGTAACCAATTATTTGGTAAAACATCTAAATACAACATATATTTTGTAACATTTCTATCACAATTATTATCATAGTATTCATATTTTGATATTTCATAAAAATCAGTGCCATTAATATTTTATTTCTATTTTTTTTCTAAAATATACATTTATAAAAAAGTAATGCTTCAATGTTCACACTGCACGCGCCTGCTATCTATGTAATAATGTGAAAGTATTTAGATTAGATTTTTATTTTTTTTTTAATTATTTTTAATAATTAAAATTTTATGTCCTCTTGTCTAAAATGTAATAATGACTAACTAACTAACTAACCATCACGCTGTTTCCCCGCGGGGGTAGGCAGAGAGGATTTAACGCCACACTCTTCTATCCTGGCACACCACTTTTGTTTCGGCCACATTCATACATCTTCTCATACACGTTCTACGATTGTTGCGGCTTTTAACAGAGCCATCCTCAAATACTTGTAGTACCTGATCGTGCCAGGTCTTTAGCGGACGCCCTCTATTCCTGTTGCCTTCAACGCTCACCTCATACATTTTCCCAATCATCCTTTCCTCTATCATACGTTCCACATGACCAAACCATCTAAACACTCCTTCCTTTATTCTATCAAAATTGTACAATTCGAAAACCTGTACATTTTAAGACCACCACTTCCATAAAACGAAAAAGAAGTTATAGATTAATACTTTAACGAAATATTTCATTGTCGGTCCATTTCAGAATGGAGGAAAAAGATTTTTCCGTCATTTCACTATTTTGAACTTTTTGCATTGTACTCCCTGGGTGAATTTCAGCGTCTGAAAGGAAAATGAGCAGCTCATATTGCTCGGGCGACTGAAGAATATTTGTCAAATGAAATGGCGCAGTCGAACTATAGAAGAGCAAAAAGACTTGAGCAAATATATCAGGACCACTCGGCGAGTGTAATACTGGCAAAAGTTTATTGAAAAATTCTGTGAAATACCAGTTTTACATATTGTCATATTATCACGGCAATGGAGTGTATCAGAAGTTTCTGTGTTGTTTGTATTCGACGAAACACTGGCCAATATCGCTGTGCAATTTCTTAAAATGTTTAATTTCTTATTCCGCGAGTTATTTATAGCTTCACTGCGCAATATAGAATATTCCGTGTGGCTCCGGAATACTCCATGAGTTCCTAGATTACACAGGATAGTTCCGGAACGTTCCATGGAAAGTTTCAATAGGTAAAAAATATTATAAAAATACAGATAATTATTTTCTTTATATGTATTAACTTTCTACGGGTATATATTGTGATGAGATAGTAACATTTGGAATCGTCTAGTAATCTATGGAATAAGTCTCTCGAAAAATCTCAAAGGAATTTACCTATAAATACAAAGGCGTCACGCAACGTGGAATAACTCACTCGCGGCGGATAACTTACGCGATATTAGCAACGGAACGCAGCGCAGGGTGACCACCATACAAATTTTAGCGAAAATTAATGAAGGAAGTTTGCTGGCAGCGAATATTGAACTGAATTTTCTAGAAAGGGTGATCAAAGCAGCGTTAATTGATCTGAATAAAGAAATAGTATGAAATATTTTCAAATTCAGAATGTCTTCTTTTTATCCCGTGTGGAGGGTCACTCTTGGTAATAAATAAAACGTTAAATTTTCTTTAGTGTTTTCATTTGACTTGCAAAGCCACGCCCCGTGACACTATACTTGGGTATTTTTCGCGGGGGTAGTCGAAAGAATAGAACTCCAAAACCTCTGCAAGTCTCATTCCTGAATCACCATCACAGCTGATACAATGCATTTAATGGTTTCTTCAGCCAGATGCAATGCATTGTTTTGGCATACTTCCAGGTCACTTTCGTCCTAGAATTGTGCTCTGGATAGTTTTATTTCCTCTTAAAGTTCCTCATTAAATAAGAGAAATCTTTTGTTCTCTTCTCTAAAGTAGAGCTTTTTGTGGTTATATGGACTTGTTGCAAGATTGAGACATGTGAAATGTAACATTTTCCTCGAGCAGTTCATTTTGAAAGTTTTATTTTTCGCATGTCACTTTTGCTGACTGTCTTTGTCTCTTCTATGGAAAATGAAGATCAAACAGGCAAGAGTGTAACTCTTTTGGTTGCTTGTTTGATGTCTCTGTCCCAAATCGATTCATAGCAACTTCAGCTGCAAATTTGAATGCTTCGTCGATTTTCTAGTCCACTAAAATTTGTGATCAGTGCATCTAAATAACTTCTGTGTGTAACATAGGTCTGCATGTCATATGAAGTATGTAATTTATTTTTATTTTTTAAATTTATTTATTTATTTCTTTTAAATTTATTTATACATATGAATGAAGGTAGTTGCTTCACTAGACAATGTTTGTTCTGAAGCAACTACCGTTTTTTTTTTAAGTTTAGACATTAGCAAGGTATATATATATATATATCTATATATATATATATATATATATATATATATATATATATAGTACATATATTATACCTTGCTAATGTCTAAACTTAAAAAAAAAACGGTACAAACAAAAAACTATATATTAGAGAATTATACATTTAGACATTGTATATAGGGAGTAAAATCATTCAAACAGAAGCCAACGAAGCGGTTACCAAATGTAGGCAGACTACAAAACGAAAGCAATGTGTCATATGTGACAGCTTTAATTTCATTGCAAAACAATTTTGTGACTATATTAATATGGACTGTATTGATATGGCTATATTAATATGGATGACACATTGGTCTCATTTTTTGTCCTACCCACACCAAAGAGCCACCTTGTTATTTGCTGCTTGAATTCTTTTAACACCTTAAAACCCTTTACGTCTAATGGCAGGTTATTGTATATTCTTGGAGCACAAAAAAAGAAAAATCTCTGTCCGAACTTTGTGTTCATTCTCGGCACCGTGAAGTTTCCACTTATCTTGCTCCTTGTATCCCTGGCCTCTGAACGTGCATGTGTGGATAGGATCTTAAAAAAATTAATTAAGATAGATCTGGTATACAACTGCCGTATGTCCAACACCTTAAAGGATCTAAATAACTCTTCAGATTCATATCGAATCATATCCACTTGATTTACCAAAATTAAAAAATCATAATTTTTGTAATCATCGAATAGACATTTCCCCTCCAAAACTACTAAATGAAATTGTTATGAATGTACGGATTTTTCAATTAAAAAATATTTATTTATTACTCCCATATTTTTAGTCAGCGAGTAAAAGAGTCAAATTATTGCACGCCGCAGTTAAATCGAGAAAGAAAGAGCACGACAATACCACACATTTCATGTAGGACAGAGACGCGGTTGCTTGCGTTTCGGCGAAAGAGAAAACAATATCGAATATCGTAGAGCCGCGTAACAAATAATTAATATCCAAAAAATATTTGCTGCAATCATTGAGAATTACTAATTTATACTGAAGCGAGATTTTATAGGAAACGTAGCCAATAAATTTATAGTAAACATGATTTTGAAAAGGTTGGATACATAAAATCTATAATTCATTACATTTTAAATTAGTAATCTTAGTAAATTAGTAATTGCATTCAAAATATTTTTTTTATTTTTTGGATATTGCTGCCTTGCTTTTATACTCCACAATTGTGATCAAATTCATAATGTAATATTATGGATATTGAATCTTTTATACTTTTTATATAAATTAATATGGAAAAAGGTACGTGGGAACTCTATTTAATGTGCATTTTACACTATTTATCTATAAAAGGAGAATTTTCATTAATGCAAATATAAAAATAAACATCTCGATTTGGAATAGCACGTATATAGCACGTTTTTTAATGTATAAAATCTAACGAGCATAATATATTGGTACATGCGCTCAATTTAATATGAACAAAATTAAAAATAAGTATAAAAATAGATGTCAATGTGACTGCTACATTTATAAAACAGTCATTCACTTTGATGTTCTTCCGACAATTTGACATTATTTTCTGTCGAAATTTGGGTGGGACTTAGCATAAAATCTCCATCATCAATTATTTAGACAAAGTAGTCACATTCCAGTCGATTACACCTGACATTGATTAGAAGCATTTCTGGATCCGCTGCCAACTAATCCGCGGGTGACCCGGCGAGTCCCGGGCCCGAAGCAACCCCTGGATGTGGGCCAGAGGCATTGACCTATTTTCCGGGAGTAGGGGTAGGGAGCCGCGACCCAGTGCAGGGATGGCGGTGCCCTATAAAAACAGAGGGGCGCGGTGCAGCGGTTAACCGCGCTACCCCATAATACGACACAATATATATATATATATATTGTCGTGTGGTATTATGGGGATCTTCTGTGTCTCGGCTGGGTGTTATGTCTGAGGGCCCGTTAAGGGTTGTTTTGTAATTGAATTTTTCGTAATGGGTTTGTTTGTGATGCCAGAACTGCAGTTGCTTTGAGTCTTTATCCATGGAACAAATAAAACTATTAAAAATATCCCTTTCCGGGGAAAATTATTCTAAATCATCATCATCATTCTTGGCAGTATAACACTTGGTGGGTCTTTATTTTATTTTATTTGGAAAACATACAGTACAATTTAATTTTTTTTTTATATAATATCAAAAAAAATATTCGTGAGTATGACCAGTAAAGTTTCTTCGAAGCTGGTAAAAAAAAACTAAATGAAAAACAATGATAAAGAATACGTGATAAATAATAAATATTTCAATGATTTAAATTATGATAATGCATAAAAAGGGAGGGGTGGGGAGAGGGAGGGAATGGGATTTAATTAAAGAAGTATCAAATCAATACTCATAAATGAGATTACGGAGTTTCATTTCACTTGGCCTCCTCAATAATTTTCCTCCACTCATCTCGATCTAGTGCCAGCTCTCTCCAGTTTCGAAGCTCTAAGGCAGAGATATCTTTGAGGACGTTGTCACTCCATCTTAATTTTGGCCTTCCTAAGCTCCTTCGCCCTATTGGCCTTGAGTTCAGCAGGGACTTTGGTGCTTGATGCTCGGACATTCTCTCCGCATGACTTAGCCACCGAAGTCTTCCCAGTTTTATAAATTTTGTGATGTTTGGCTTCTTAAATAGAGTATAGAGCTCATTGTTGTAACGTCTGCGCCAAAGTCCATTTTCTAGAACCGGTCCGAAGATACGCCTAAAAATTTTTCCTTTCGTCCAGTGCTCGCTCATTCCTCTTAGTTAGTAACCACGTCTCAGCTGCGTACGTGAGCACTGGCCTAATAAGCGTTTTGTACACTAATATCTTGGTGTTTATGGACAGCAGTCTGGATTTTATCTGATTATTCTATTATTCTAAATATAATATTTATATTTTATCTAGTATCGAGTACTGCTTACAAATATACACCTACTGAGGAAAAATATGCAAAAAATGCGTTTGATATATTTAAATATGTTTCGTGCGAAACAAATACGTAATTTATTATGAATTAACAAAAACGTTTATAGAAAAAATATAGGCTATTTCAAAGTACTAAGGTAACTGTTAACTAACATAAAATCACATATTATAATCCAATTTAAAAGAGTAACTGTTAAAAAATACAGGGTTACTAACATAAAATCATATTTTATAATCCAAATTAAAAGAGCATAAATCAATCGTTTAACATTTATATAGTTATATGAAAAAACAATTTTTTTCTCTCCTATCAAGTCGTCATATGTGCCCGTAAACCATTAGGTACACCGAACATGTTGATGTAAGATTTTCACATTTGAATAAAAATTATATTCACTCATGATCTCAACTTAAATTGTATGTTTTGATAAGATAACATGATGTTTCGTTGTTTATGCAGTTGAAATTTTACCAATTTTGTGTCTCAATATGCTCAAACTAGCTGTGCCCGCGTGGGTTCGCACGCGTAGATTTTTAGTACACTATTAGGATCGTCATAGAACTTTCTCGAACTTTCTACAACATTCTCCTTCAAGAACTTTCAAGAAATTTACCGAATGTACAGGAAACTTCTAAACACGCGGACACATTCCGCACTAAGTTTAGAATAGAACTTTCGGGAATTTTCTAGAACCTTCTTCTTCCAGAACTTTCTGGAACAGGTTTTGTCGGAACCTTCTAGATTTACCTACTCAGTCGACGCGCCTATTTTGAAACAATCTGAAGCATTTGCGGCCTTCCCATAACAAAACAATGTGCTAGAGAGCACATTTTCGTCACCCACTCCCACCCACGCACAGCCACCCCCACCAAACTCGCATATTTTCGATGTGACACCAAGGGCTATCCACCACTATAACCACCGGTGGGTGGTTGTGGCTGGTTGTGGAGAAAACTTAGCGGGTAGGGAAACACGGGTTTCTTTATATATATATATATATACTAGCTGTGCCCGCACGGCTTCGCACGCGTAGATTTTTAGTATACTGTTTGGATCGTCATAGAACTTTCGCGAACCTTTTCCTTCCAGAATTTTCAAGAAATTTATTGAGTGTTCGGGAAAATTTAATGAAAGGCAATGCATATTAAAAAAAGTACTGAATTTATTTTAGCAGCGTATGGTTAATAAAGTTCATTTGAACTTGTATACACTTAAACATGTATAATGTATAAATAAGAAGATATTTTGTTCACTAAATTTGATATGCTCCACGTTGAAAAATAGTGTTCGGGCGCATACGCCTACAGCTTAGAAGAGCGTTTTTATTCGATAAAACTTTTCTGAAAAATTAACTTCATAGATATTTCTGCTTTACTTTTTGTAGGGCGGTTGTTCTAAAAAATATTAAACCAATAGAATATTATTTAATAAAATGTTAGTAAACTTAATAAAAACCACTACCAGATTTACGGTCTACCGGTTTAGAGACGTACCCATCTCTTCGTCAGGACCAACACTACACTACTGCCTTCAACACTGTACACCCCAACCATAGTATTATAAAACTATCACCACTATTGTTCACTTGCGTGTTAATCTTGTCAGAGAAATTGAACTACCGAACAATTCAGGGATCTAACGAGAGAGAGTGAGAGGGGGCGGGGTCTAAATTGGGTGTTACCACATCTCTTGTGAACGCTACATTGAACAAAGGGCTATATGGAAAATTAATTAGTGCTAGTGGTTTTTACTAAGTTTACTAACATACTGTTATTATGTCTAACCACAAAGTTAATGCTTTAAATATTAATAATATTAAGAATATTATTTATTAGAGAACAAAGCAAGAACCACACATGCACATCCAGGTGAAATCAATATTTTAATTTTCTTGCATACAATACCGATTGAAATTTAATTTTACATCGTGAAATTTTGATTTTATTTTATATCGTGAAAAATAAATTCAATTAACATTTTTCCCTAAAACTCTAGGGAATTTCAACCGATATTTTTGTGTAAATTATTTATTGACAGTGATGAGCCAGTACATGACGTGGAAGCGAGGCATAGCATATGGAAATCACCTGCCAAGAGCACTTTATCCGGGAGCAAATCAATTACGTTAATAATATTCAGGATCCATTATCCTTGTTCCCAAAAACTGGGAAAACACAGTGGCCTCTCATTGGCTGATTGGGGTGCTAAATTAATAATGAACGATTGCTTTCAACGGATAACTTTTGATGATTTCCAACTAGCTGTGGTTGATATTTATAGTTTCCACCAAGTCACTGGAATACTTGGTTATTGGATGTTTAAGAACTGGTTCCACATAATCGATCATTTTTATACGCATTACGATACTTCAAATTCACAAAATGTATATAAATAATAGAACATTTGGATGTTTTAGTAATAGACCGAGATCAGCTGAAAAAATTTTGATACCTAAATGTTATACTAGCACAGCCCAACACCATTTCTCCTATCAAGGAATATCATTCTTTAATGCTCTTCCCAATGAAATTAGAATGGAAAAAAATGATAGAAAATTCAATACTAAATTGAAAAATCTTCTACAAAAAACCATCACAATAATGCAATAAAAAAATCTTATCAAAATCAATCTATATATACTTTTAAATGTTATTAAAATACCCTCTTAATTATTAATTTTTATAACTTAATTTAATGTTTCCTTGTGTATATCTTATTAACTTAACCTAATGTCTTACGTTTTTGTATTCTTGTATTGTTTATATCTTAATTAATTAATTAATGTCTTAATTTTTATAACTTAATCTAATGTTTCTTTGTCTATATCTTACTTATTTAATCTAATGTCTTACACTAACGATTCCATTAATAATAAATATATACATATATAACAATGCCCCCCCTTTTAAACACGAGAATAAATTCTCATTTAAAAGTGGGTAAGCGTGTAATTTAAATGTACACTCTTAATTTTGTACATTTACCAATAAATTTAAAAAAACATACATATTGGTATTACATGTGTATATGGTAATCTCGGCTATAGTGTGAATGCTCCCTTACGCGGTTTAGCCAATCAGAGCTCTTACCAAGTGGTTGATAAGCGGACCCAAAGAGAACCGTTTTGCCGCGTTTAGGCGTGTAACCTCGGCTAACTTTGTAACATTTAAATTATTGTCACTTAGTATAAATATCAAACTATATAAAATAAATTTTAGTAAATATTCTTTATAAGCCTTGAGCCTTTCCGATCCCCCACACACATCGCGATACATATATGAATTCCAGAGGATTCCACGCCTAGGTTTTAATTTCATCGTTTTATTTATTTAATTGATTTTACATATAATTCATTGTATTACAATGAAAGATAGCAAATATTAACAATTCATTTTTTTTTAAATAAAATTACTATTTGTATAACACCACTTTATTGAGTTTACACCAACTAATTTCAACTCACAGCTGAGTCTTCATCAGGGTTTAGTGTTAACTAAACAAAAACAGAATTACAAGCAATCAAGAAAACATTAAGGGAAGAAAGAGACAGACCGTCAACTGTGGTGGGGGTTGGGTGAAAGAGAGCGGGTATGGGTGGGTGCAGTTAATTGGAAGGGGAATATATTTAGAATTGGAATATGCGACAAATCTAGTTGTTTATTAAGTAAATATTTTTTATCTATTTTGAATGATATTTTTATTTCTATGACGCATATTTATTTTATTTCTATGAAGTACATCTACACCCGAGGATTGGTCAAATGTGTGGTTTTTTTCTATCAAATGAATTGCAAATTCTGAATAGCCTACACTATTTAAGCATCTTTTATGTTCAATGACTTTTGTATTTATATTCCTAGCTGTTTTTCCTATGTAAAATGCAGGGCAATCGTTGCACTTGAACTTGTATATCTCTGAATATTATGTTTAGTGAATATTATATTTATATAGTTTATGTTCTTTATATTTAGAATTTATCAAAATTCTCCATAAGTTGTTATTTGTGTAAAAAGCGGCTTTAATTTCAGGTAGAAATTTTAGAGCTGTGAGTTGAAACTAGTTGGTGCAAAATCAATGAAGTGGTTGTGATGGCTCCCCTTCTCCGCCTTTCAGCTCGATCCTACTCCTAACTGAGTTTACGCCTTGTTAGAGGCAAACAAGCTATCTATCTACGTCGGGTGAAGGCTCTACGGCTTTTAACGTAGTATTTCCAAACACCCTCGCTTTATTCAAGACCTCCCCAGTTCACGTTGTGTAATTTTTTGTTTCGAACTATAGGGGATGAATTGGTTTAGTGGTAACCCTAACGCAAGCTTTTCTTAAATTAAATACTGGGGTATGAAGTTCGTGAATGTTCATGGAAAACGCAAACAAAACTACCTAGCACGTCAATTAAGCCCTACGGTGCAATTGCTAAACATACTATGTTCCGTGGCCCTATATTATTTACCTATCATTCCTACGGACTGAAACCACTGCATCTGGTGTAGCTGCGCTTCCAGAGTGCGCGATCCTCTGCTCCCACGCCCTCTCCGCTCGATCCCCCATTGTCCTACCTGTATGGGATCGACCGCCATCCACTGGAAAGGTTAGTGACGTGCCGTTATCACATGCGCATGCACATATAGAGTACATAGATCCCCTGAAAGCCCTCGAGTCCTTCGTAGCCGTTCCTTTGGATGATTCCGTCTTCGACGCCCTCGCTGATTAATAATTTTATCTCTCGCCGTTATCTCGCTGTGCTTATTCCTTACGATCTTTTATATTTACTCTGCATTATCTTTATATCAATTACATTGTTACGTTTATTTACTAGCCGGCCTAAGTTCCGTTACCTGTATCTGGCCTTATCCGACTCCTGCGAAACGAAAATGAATCACTATTCGCTTCTCGACAGAGCGTTAGTCTACAGATAAATATAATGGAATTATAGTTAACTTTCCTATCTGCCTACGTTATCCGATTCCCGCGAAACGAAAATAAATCATTATCCGCTCAGTTAAGGTCACCCCTCTGGTACATAGTGTACGTTTTATCCGTGCCTCACGGCCAATTCTTATAAATTATTTATGGGCGTTTTCCTCGCGCGATCCCCCGATTAGACCTGCCTTCCTTAGTTTTGCTCAATATTCTGCCTCTCTGTTGCACGGGGATCCACTCGAGATCACGATTAATGACATTTAAGCGGTTTCAAAACCACAGCAAAAAAGGCCATAATTCAGAAACCTCGTGGAACTGTCAATATCATCGTCACCTTAGAGTAGACGTTAATCGGTTTTTTAACGGCTTAAACTGCAATAAACGCGACCTAAATCTACGAAAGCCGTGTTCAGTATTTTTTTTGGGAAGCACATGTGGACCGCTCGGACCGCGCCGATCGTCAACCATTTGTACCAAACGCGGCTTTACCACCAGATTAATATGTTTTATAAGAATTGAATATTAACTGCTCGTAACCTATATCCGATCAATCGCTACTAACTCCCTCCCAATACTAGCGTTTCATCATTCCCAAATTTTTGTAGCTCCAATACTACGGCCAGTTTAGCTCAATTTTTCCCCGCGTAGCATTTAAATCATCTTAGAGTTCAAAATAAAAATAATAAAATAAAAAAAAAATCTATAGAAACAGGTGATTCATCACATGCCCCCCTATTGTTCCGTGTCAGGAGTCTTATTACGTCTAGGAATCAGTCACCTGGCGCGGAACAACACATAGGCCTAGGGTAACCGCTTTTAGTCTATCCATTTTCCCGATATTATCTGTGCCTCACGTCCCCCCCCCCTAGGTTCCTTAGTCTCTCCTCCCCCCCTAATCGCCTAGCCACCCCCCTAACTCCTTTAGCTCGTCGCCCGGCGTCGTACACAGCCCTTCAACCACACCTTCGTTTTCATGTTTCCGCGTGCCTCTAATTACACCTGCGAGATTGTCGCATGGGAACTTAAGGTCCCCCACTGTGGTGCTCGGTGCAAAATGGAAATACATTTATCTTAACCTAAGGAGCACGCCCCCGCCCGCGTGCTTAGGTGGCCCACTACCATAGTGTGACAGGACCTCCCTCTTCCATATCTTCCTGGTCCATGCCTCCCCCCTAACACTATAGTCGCCCCCCAAGGCCTCCTTGTCCTCTTGATTTACGAAACATTCAGCAGTTTCTGCCGTTCGCGTCACGTCGAAACAGGTCATCGGAGATATGCTTATCAACTGTCGTTCCAGCAAGTCCTCGTTCCTTGCCTAAGATCCAATGACTCTTATTCCGCATTTACCGGCCTCCAAAATATGCCCCTCCCCCCTAAAACTTGATGTCCCTCAGAACCGTAGCCATATTTGCAACTCTCCCCCCTAATTCCGAAATAATCCACTAATACTATTCTGTCCTCCATAGCTCCCCCCTAATGGTTTAATTACCCCCCTAATCTAAATTCAACATTCGCCGATACTAACCGATAACATCATACGCCCCCCCTAATGAATCGTTATTAATCGCCCAGAATCGCATTCGTAGCGATTGCTCGTTATTCGAAACGATAATCGTAATTTTATTAACTGATGGTCACTTCCCCTCGTGTCCACGACGACCGATTGTTCGTTATACCGAATACCCATAGTTCAGAATAATTGTAACGGATTGTTCGCTGGTTGAAACGTGAAATGACCATAAAACGTTATACGAAATTGCGTCGTAGCAACATGTAAGTAATACGAGACGTTCGCATTTGAAAGGTTCGTTGTGGCGAGCTGTTCGTTAAACGAGACGCGTAGTACTCGACGATCGTTGCGCGAGGAATTCGTTGAAGTGAAACACACGTAATACGAGATGTCCGTGACCCTAACGGTTCGCTGTACGAATCGTTCGTTGTGGCGAGTTGTTCGCTAACCGAAACGCATAGTGTCCGATGATCCCTGACCGAGAAGTTCGTTGTAGCGAGTCATGCGCAATACGAGGCGTCCGCAGTCCGAAAAGTTCGTAATGCAACCTGTTTTCCGCGGCGAATCGTTCATTAATCATAGCGTTCACCGTCGTGGGCAAGACGTGGAGCATTCGTTGTTGTGAATCGTACGACGCGCGAGATACTTGGGATACACTATTATTTCTTCTAACTTTCTAGCTGTTTCTAATCTAATAGTATTTACTGTAATTATTTAAATACTAAAATGTCCGTTAACTCTACCCTCTTTTTTTTTTTGAAATTGTAATAATCTTTTCTCTTTTATACCTAATCTAACATGTAAATTGCACCTATTTTCCATCAACATTCATGTCCCTTCATACTGTATGCCCAGGCTCCTGGTCGCGGCGCCATTTGTGATGGCTCCCCTTCTCCGCCTTTCAGCTCGATCCTACTCCTAACTGAGTTAACGCCTTGTTAGAGGCAAACAAGCTATCTATCTACGTCGGGTGAAGGCTCTACGGCTTTTAACGTAGTATTTCCAAACACCCTCGCTTTATTCAAGACCTCCCCAGTTCACGTTGTGTAATTTTTTGTTTCGAACTATAGGGGATGAATTGGTTTAGTGGTAACCCTAACGCAAGCTTATCTTAAATTAAATACTGGGGTATGAAGTTCGTGAATGTTCATGGAAAACGCAAACAAAACTACCTAGCACGTCAATTAAGCCCTACGGTGCAATTGCTAAACATACTATGTTCCGTGGCCCTATATTATTTACCTATCATTCCTACGGACTGAAACCACTGCATCTGGTGTAGCTGCGCTTCCAGAGTGCGCGATCCTCTGCTCCCACGCCCTCTCCGCTCGATCCCCCATTGTCCTACCTGTATGGGATCGACCGCCATCCACTGGAAAGGTTAGTGACGTGCCGTTATCACATGCGCATGCACATATAGAGTACATAGATCCCCTGAAAGCCCTCGAGTCCTTCGTAGCCGTTCCTTTGGATGATTCCGTCTTCGACGCCCTCGCTGATTAATAATTTTATCTCTCGCCGTTATCTCGCTGTGCTTATTCCTTACGATCTTTTATATTTACTCTGCATTATCTTTATATCAATTACATTGTTACGTTTATTTACTAGCCGGCCTAAGTTCCGTCACCTGTATCTGGCCCTATGTCTCACTCTAGTGGTACGTTGGGTTCTAATGGATAAGGGGTTTGTAGAAGGTATGTGTAAATGTATGTGTACGCGGAAAATGTGGTTGCTTTAAATTCGGCCCCTCCGTACCCAAAGGCTCATCGGTGACTGATCCCATCTTCCTTCTCCCGACACGAGTTCCGGATACGTTGACCTGAGCCTGGATGCGCCTTTTCATGTTGGGCCTCTTCTGTGCAAAGTACCGCACCATCCCTCGCGTCAGTGTCTGGCGTCCGGGCTCAGAGCCAGTTTGCCCCCCGAATTCCAACTCCTCCAGGTTAAACTAAGTTAAACTACGGTATATATACTGAAGCTACTGTAAAGATGGTCCCGGGCCACCTGTCAAGTCAAAAATATGCGAGTGGGGAAGGGGAGTTTCCTAGGCTCCCCAACCCTCGCCTGTGAGCAACTACAGCCCATTGGCCATTCGCGACACTACAGTGACTGCAATCACCCTCCCAGGTAGTACTTATTATAATCTGGTATGCATCAATACGTTCAATCCATTCCAGACGAGGGAAGACATCCGCACGGGTGTTGTGCCACCCGTGAAGAGCCCCCTCATACACTACGTACGAATAGATACATACTAATAAAATATAATATACATACATATACTTACATATACAATACATAAATAAATACTTGTAATGGTTGGTTGCCATGTGGTTTCACGAGGCCATGACCCCTCGTATTAGTAGATGGAAAGGTGGATCTGGACAGTAGGGATATGCCTAGCCCCTGGCCAGGGATGTCGGTGTATTTTCTCCAAATGGTGTACAGCTAGAATCCTGCCATCGATGATGATGGGATCTGCCTAATTATCTCCGACTGATGTGTAACTGGAACCCTGCCATCACTGATGAAGATGATGATGTCACTATCGAAACGTCTCCTGATGACATTTAGCTGAACCGCCGCTAATGATGATGATGATGATGATGATACTATCGTAACGTCTCCTGACTATATATAGCCGAAACACCGCTAATGATGATGATGATACTATCGTAACGACTCCTGACGATATATAGCTGAAACACCGCTAATGATGATGATGATGATGATGATGCTATCGAAACGCCCCCTGACTATATATAACTGGGACACTGCTAATGATGATGATGATGATGATACTATTGAAACGTCTCCTGACGATATATAACTGGGACACTGCTGATGATGATGATGTTACTATCGGGACGCCTCCTGACTATATATGACTGGAACACCGCTAATGAAGATGATGATGATGGTACTATTGAAACGTCCCCTGACAATATACAACTGGGACACTGCTAATGATGGTGATGATACTATCGGAACGCCTCCTGACTATATATGACTGGAACACCGCTAATGAAGATGATGATGACGATACTATTGAAACGTCTCCTGACGATATACAACTGGGACACTGCTAATGATGGTGATGATACTATCGGAACGCCTCCTGACTATATATGACTGGAACGCCGCTAATGAAGATGATGATGATGATACTATTGAAACGTCTCCTGACGATATACAACTGGGACACTGCTAATGATGGTGATGATACTATCGGAACGCCTCCTGACTATATATGACTGGAACACCGCTAATGAAGATGATTATGATGGTACTATTGAAACGTCTCCTGACAATATATAACTGGGACACTGCTGGTGATGGTG